>BQNB010017956.1:0-69046 GCA_026074375.1 Tanacetum coccineum
TAGAACAACCGTTGTAAATAGCAAACATTATAAGAAAATTTATATATTATATTATATTTTATTGCTATTTGCTTATTTTAGGAATTATCAAAAAGAAATTACAGTATCATTTACCACGTGAACAATCAACAATTTGCTAATCATATCAAGTCTCAAAATTGCTTATCATTTAGGTGTTTCTTTAAACAACTAAGTACTAAAAATCCATAAATTAGAAAACTGTCGTGAAACAATAAAGTAAAGAATAATAAATAAGAACACGAGATAGAGATAATGAAGAATTGTATTATTCATCTTACAATGAAGGTATGTATATATAGATACAAGATAAAATATTCCACAAGATACAATTCTAATAAGATAACTACCAATATTAAAATATATGGACATTCATTCTATATTTATCCATAACACTTCCCCTTGGATGTCCATTTGAGGAATGTGCCTCGTTAAAACCTTACTAGATAAAACCCGGTGGGATAAAAATCTAGTGAAGGAAAAAGAGTACATAAATTTTTTATACGCTCGGGGATGTTGCCTCATTAAAAACCTTGTCGGAAAACCCTGTGGGGACAAAACCATGGTCAAAGAGTGCAACACGTATGTTCTCTCCCCCTGATAATCATATCACTTACGCTCATTTAGTCTTTGAAATGCACATTAAAGTGTCTTGATAGATTCACGTGAATAAATATTTTCTACACATGTTGTTTGCATATCCATACGTCATACATCTCATTCAGGTATATCATTGAACTTTACAAATTATTCATTGCCAACATCATGTATGACCACTAGTGAAAATTATTGATTCATACACATTTTAGTATGACATATCTAAATCGATATTGTGATCATCATCTTTATATATCAAGGGAGTCTTTCCGACATCATGTGACCTCATAAACATGAGCGTCGTTTTTCCATACAAAGATAATTTGCATTTGCTTTAGTTTTCATGATGTACATATATATCATCCTTTAGATGTTCAATCCATAAGCTAAGACAAACGGTGTCTTTTTGTTTCAAATTTGACTTCTATGCATTTAGTCACCTTCACAAAAATAAAATCAAGATCTCTTTATAAAGTTTTATAGGCAAACATAATTCTTTATTTGGCACAATACTACACACCAATGTGATTATAACACATATGCCCAAAACATAATCAATTCAATACAATCAAGTAGTATTCTCGGGAACTTTTCTTATACGCTTAAGCATTAAAATTCACTAGCATGCTTCATACATTTTATATCCAGTACTAAAATCTCAACATCACATGAGCTCTATTCATTTATCTTTTAGACGCATATCGATTACTTATTATATTGCCAGACTTATAAAATATTAATGCATTATTTGATCCACCACATGAGAACATGTATCCTTATAACCATGTCTTGTCACTAGAGACTTCAATCTTTCATTATTTCTTTGCACATCTTTTGGCCGCTCATTTAAACATATGCACTTCCTGCAGGTATTGTTCCATGATCCTCACCATATTATAGTGCTATTTATTTATTTACATAATCATTACCATGACCATTATCTTATATAATACTATTGACGTCGATTCATTACTTTTCGATTTCATATTCTACTAGACATCGCATTATATCATTTATTAAAATCTCATAGTTTTTGACGTACCCGGGGTTTTTCAATTACCTTCATGTCCAGTGTCTCTTTAAGAGACTATTATGGGGTCTTTATTACCTCGATTCGACCATCTTAACTTTCTTGCTCCCTTTTATTAATTCATCCGAGGATTTTAATTGGAATCAATTAGTCTATCACGTTGCATACGTGCCATAGACTCACTACCATTTTATGCTTCTTACTACTGGGACAAACATTGTAATTGGAGCATTAGCAGCGTATATATGATCTTATTCACTTCATTTAGGTCACTTAACTTGTCTGGCAATTACTAGATCTGGAATATAAATTGTCCCTTGAACTTCAAGTTCATATTCATTAGTGTGAGGATCAACATTCATATTATCTTAATTCATTCCAAATTCCTCGCTGCTCATTCTCCCCCTGAATGAATTATCACTCTTAACATCCCATTTTATGCGTTGTGATGGATTTACTATGATATATATCGCACATTTACAATATCTCACATGGGAACTATATGGGCTGTGACCAAAAACCATTATAACGGGGATAATTCATTATAAATTGTTCGCAAGATGCGAATTCATATGTTATAACATGCCTCATAAACTAAAAATTTTGTTCTTATAATTATTGGCTTTGCAATCAACTGAAGACATTTTATAAACGTTTCAACAAAATAAATTCGTGTATGAACATGGGCTACCTTTAAGTTCAACACTTATTTCAATAATCACCCAATACTTGGAAGTACTCACCACCATTCTTAATAATTTTATTTGGAAAACCATGCTCATATTTTATAAGTTGAGCATTTATCACACCAACTTTAAGTTGCGTCTTTGGTGATCATTTTGACGATGCATCAATATTAAAACTCAAAATGATCAACTCAATTCTAAAATTTTATCGAACAAACTCTTCCCTTTAATTTGGTGATGATAGTTGAACAATTAACTTTCATTGAGAACAATCAAATCTATCTTTCAAGAAACTTATAGTTCTTCTATATATATCGCATCATCATTGACCCGGTATGGTCTAACCGGTCATGCCACTTGATACAACAATCTTGGCTCATAAACTTCTTGTTTATGACCACACGTGATTCAGTTTCACTTGACTTATTCATAAATTACACAATTTAAAGAACTTAATAAAACATTACAATCTCCAATCAAATCTATAAAAGCTCTTTTATAACTTATATATAGTTCAAAATAGTGTTCACATTAGCTCATGGCATTATCAACAAACAAAACATATTTCATACTAGTCAAGTTACACTATTTAGGAAGCATAGTACAATTAATTGAAAATAATGATATAAATGGTGATGACTAGTAGAATCAGGAATCGAAAGTAATGAATCGACGTCGATAGTATTATATAAGATAATGGCCATGGTAATGATTATGTAAATAAATAAATAGCGCTATAATTATGGTGAGGATCAGGGAAGAATACCTGCAGGGAATCGAGATTAAAGAAAACAAAACTAAAATTTTAAAGCGTGCTGATAACGTGTTGTGAAATAATAAAGTAAAGAATAATAAATAAGAACACGGGATAGAGATAATGGATAATTGTATTATTCATCTCATAATGGAGGTATGTATATATAGATACAAGATGGAGTATTCCACAAGATATAATTCTAATAAGATAACTACCAATATTAAAATATATGGACATCCATTCCATATTTATCCATGACAAAAACATCTTATATACATAATTATATCTTTAAATTAAAAGGCAGGATTGTCTATCTAATGCACAACCCGGTTGTTTCCGGCGGGTTTGGCCAGATCCGGCGGGTTCCGGTGGGTTGACCCGGTCCAAAGTTTAAAAAATATATATATACCCAGCCCCACTATTTAATACGTGTCTTACCCACCTCTTAATATCCAACTGATCACATATTACGTGTCTTCAAAATCTTCACCGTCTCTCCCTCCTCCCCATCAACCACCGTTTTCTTCCCACACCAATTTTTTTCTTCTCTTTCGCCAAAATCAGTCTATCTCTCTAGATCTAACACCAAATTAGGCCAGGCCAATTTCAAAACCAAAACAATTAATTATCTTCATCCCTTTCCCAATACACCAACTAATTAAAGTGTGAAAACAATTGATTATTATTCCGCATGTATGATCTTTTTTTTTAATTCCATTGATGTTTTTATCTCAAAAAGGGGGTGTTTTTTAATTCATTTATGTTTTTTATATGAGTTTTGATTGTATTAAAATGTTTTTTTAAGAAATCTACCTATTGTGTGTTGAAACAGTTTTTATGAGTGTAGAGAATGAGAGATGGAGATGAAGATGAAGATGAGAAGAACGATGAAGTTAATTACGATAGGCTTCAGGTATATCAAAATTATTGATTTTTTTGTTAATGAGATTTTATTTGTTTCTATGGTTTGTTCATTTGTTGTGTTGTGTTAGTTGTAGATTTTTTGCAATAAAATTTACGTTATCTTCTAAAAATTAGCTCAGATAAATTAAGCAGCTATGGCTTATTTGAGTTTGGGCTTATGTTTCGTAATCTCACTATTTGTGGCTTATTTTTTTGAAATTTTTTTGGCTTATATAAGTTAATTGTGTCATAATAAACTTATATAAGCCAAAAAGTTTGAAAATAAGCCACAAAAGTGGGCGTACGAAACACAGGCCCAAAACCAAATAAGCCTTAATCCCTGTGTAGTTTATTTATTTTTGTTAATGTCGTTTGTGGTAATTTTTTTGTGCAGCTTTGCAGGAGTGTCACACTCTAGGAGTGTCGCATTCTGTCACGCGCATGGTGTTTTGCACAGGGATCTTAAGCCTCACAATCTATTGTTAGATGGGAAGACGCTGATGGTTAAGATACGCGGTCGTGGACTTGCTCGAGCTTAGGTATATTCCTACTGTCACAATCACTGATTCAAGAGTTTATACTACTTAAAACAAGTTTGATGATGATGAGGTATCAAAAGTCGAACGATAAATTTTTTTGTCTTTCTGCTTTAGGAAATTTCGTGCTTCAGATTTTGGGTTGATATAGTTTTTAGCATTTAGATACAACTGCTTATGTATTAATAAGAACTTTAAGATAAGCATTTTGGTACCCGATTATTACTTAATGTAGATAAGGTGTTTGGAATAGGCTATATATATCTGCAATCTGTGATTGTGTATTTGTTTTTATGGTTTAAGAGAGGTTTCTTTGTTTTACGTTTATGAACTTGAATATGTAAAAGTGAACCTTTAGTTGTAGCGAGTATCAGAAAAAGAGACAATAAAATGACGATCAACTTGAATAAGTTGATTAGCTTATAATTTTTAATTCTGTCAATGACATTTATCTACAACCAGTAAATTATTTCGAATGTGTTGTACGACAAGCTGTGAGTATCTTTGATTTATCTATTCTTATATGTCATTGTCAAGGTTCTTGATTTTGCGGAAAAGCTGTTACTAAGAGATGCTAATGTGGCCTATGGTGGGGTGGATGACATGAAGAGGTTGGCTTGCTTGAATGAACCTGCGGTACCTCACATTCTTAAGAAACTCTATGCTCTTCATGAGATATGCGTTACTTTTTGAAATTTATTGTTGCATTAACTTCAGCAGATTCAAGCATGGTTTCCACCATTTGATGATGTACAGATGAACGATAATTCCTTCGCAGCATATATATCGATAATGTCTTATTTCATTTTTTTTACTTCCCGATTATTGATTTAGACTCTTATTTTCAGAGGTATTGAAGGTTCTTATGGAAGCACAATCGGAACTTTCAATGATATTGATCAAACAAACACCACGACATTACACACTCTTGCTGAATTTTTTTTGAAAGGCACACACTCCTACTGATTAAGGACATATAGATTCACAAAGCAACATTGCAACGTCACCAACAAGATGTGAAGTCAGCAAGGTTAGTCCCTGATATCTGTTTAGATTCTTAGGCCCTGATTTTTATATGCAGCGACATCGTCTATATACCTTGGCATGTAGATTGATGTGGGCTGCAATTCTTCAGGGCTGCAATTTAAAATAAATCATAGTATGGCTCGGGAGCTTGAAAAGTCGCGTGCTCAGATGACTAATGCTTAAAAAAGGACTCGGACAACTACGGCGACAGCGGATCCAAATCCAGGTAACATAGTTAGATGCGTTTAGGATAAAATACCAAGTCGGTTTTGCCCTCCAGATGACTGTAAATGAACTAGGCAGGGCAACATCAACTTGATGCACTTAATTGCGTATAACCTATACACAGATAGTATCCTCCATACTTGATGCCTATAAGCGTATAACCTGTATACTTTTTTAGGATCAGATATGTATTGGGGCTTTTTATGATAGTTTGCGGCTTAGGACATTAGAAAAAAAGACAACTACCCGAAAAGCATCCATTGTTATATCTTGATGCGGATAGGTTTTTTAAAAGTTCTAATTAATATAATGTACTTTGTTAAGTTGGCTTAAATAATATACATTTAAAAAGGATTTATGGGTTTATGAGCTTATCTGTTTTCAGCTTATGTAACATAATCCTCATTTTTTGGCTTATGTTAAGACTTTACGGGCTTTAAAAAGTTTCAAAATTAGCCGAAAAAATAAAGCTTATAATACATAAGCCTAAAACAGATAAGTTGATAAACGCTTAAACAAACACCTGCTCCTAAGTTGATATTGTTTCATCCATGTTTGTTTCGAATTATATAGCCAGCTTCCGAAAAGCATCCATTGTTATATCTTGATGCGGATAGGTTTTCTAAAAGTTCTAATTAATATAATGTACTTTGTTATATCTTGATGCATCCATTGTTACAATTTGGTCCGTTTTCCTTTGAAAAGTTTCAGTTTCAGAATTCTGTTTCAGCTTGAGATTTTTTTTGTTTGGTCAGGATTGGTTATTAGCATCTATTAGGAATCAGATTGTTGATGCAGCTGGGGAGTCTGCACATACACTTTGTGTTGGGGTGATTAATATCGTAAGTTTTCACAATTATGGTGCTTAAACCAAAATCAAGATGATCGAGGTAGAAACTGCCTTATTGGTATGTTTTTGTTTGCTAAGGTACTCTATATTCATGTTTCAGATATTTTAAGTTCATAGGTGTATTCTCAGGGTGATGGGAATGGAAAGGGTTCATGGCCGTTTCAGGCATTTATTCAGATAAAGAAGCAGAGAACTAAAGCACACATGATCTTACGAGTTCAGGTGCTTGCATTCGAAACATGCTGAAAACGTAAAATCCGTCTCAAGACTATATGTGCAGGTGATCAGATCACTTATTCCATTTTTTACGTTTTGCTTGCAAGTATACGATTTTCTTCACCTGTATCGCATTGAATTACACCCAAAATGGAATATTGTTCAGGTCAACTGGAAAGCGTGCGGCAAAAGCAATTCGCTTTATACATACAATGATTAACTAACATTATGCAAATGCTCTTCTACAAAAAGATTTTTTTACAGGTAATCTTACATGCACCAACATATAACCAAACTTAATAATACTTGGCTAAAGTGGTGAAATAAATGAACATATGAAAGGGGAACACTACAAAATTCCTGATTCAGAAATATATTTATTGGCAAACGTTGGGCTGCTTCATAAATAAGCACGTTTAGTCCCAAACTGCTTACTAGAAATTGCTTTTTTTAAGATGTCACAGTTGTGGGTGCCAGTATTGAAACCAAATGGGTGCTACGGCTTGGAAGAGACACATCAGGTAACTTTTTTTTTCCACTTTCTTTGCACTAGAAACAAAATGATTGTAATATAAGTAATGTGTACTCAAATGCATATAAGGATCGTTTGGCAATGTGTCTTAAAAAGATCATATTATACAAACATATGCATTTGAGATTTATAGTCATTGGGCTTAGTTTTCATTCTTCACTGGTTGATATCCGTGAGAGGCTTTATATACCCGATGCGCAATTGCTACAAGCAATCAGTGACGGAATGGATGTCTAAGGTAACAAACAGATTTTATAGTAAAAATACAATCCTATTAATGGCATAAGAGCGTTATAGTTAATTATTAATGTTTATAAGTAAGCAAGATAGTAAGCTGGAAATTTTAGGCCGATGCAACGAATTCCGCAATTTGGTAAGTAGTAACGATAAGTGTGACATGAGGTTAGGCGACAAGGACAATCCTAAACCAAGATAATGTGGTAATTGATATATGTTACAGGTGTATGAATACCAATACGGAAGCATGGCCTTTTGTTCATCGACAAAAAATACTAGGGTCTCAAAGAAGAAAGGAAAGAGATGTGTAGCAAACTCCACATCTCATTAAGTGGTGGAAGTGGAGAAGTGAGATGAGAAACTGCCTAATTTTTTTTCATGGATAACATTTTTAACCTATACTATCAGTTGCGATGTATTATTGTTAAGCATTTGTATTTGACAACTTTGTGTTATTTTTTGCATTTGGTACTCTGTATTAATGTAGTTAACCAAACAACTGTTTCCGTATTGTACACCGAGATAAATACAACGCCGCGCTCCGTAGCGGAGCGCGGGTTACAAACCTCGTTAACAACTATTACATAGATTGATAAATTATGCCTAAATTCATCTGGGCATATGTGTGTACTAATATACAAACTAAGCCTACATTTTTATATCTAAAAAAAACTATGGAAAAAGAAGACAAGATCTCTAAGTTGAAGGCTCGTCATATCCATGTCCGAATTAACAAGACCTACAATAATAGAAAATTCAAACACTAAAATCAAATAGAGTCAATAGATCTAAAACAAACAAATCATAAAATTAAAAATATAAGAATTATTTAGATCTACCATGAAATGAACCTTATCAGATCTTTTGGTACACTGGTGTTTGTTGTGTGCTCTCGATTTTCGGCAAGTGGCGGTGGTGACTGGTGGAGGCGATACGTTACTTGTATGTGTGTATGTATTTGTGAGAACATTGAATGTGAGAAAAATATAAGGTTGAGAGTACTGGTGTTGAAAAAAGATAAGATAAGAATGTACTAGTGTTAGTATGTGGTTCATTTATATCGTTTGATTTATCATTTTAATACTTCTGATAACAACTGTTGTAAAAAATGTTAAAAAATAGAAATAGAGGGAATATTATCCCGCTTTTAAATTGTGAATTTCTTGAAAAAGCCCTTTTATATAGCGGTTACTAAAACCCGTACTATTAAGTGTTTTGGGATATATACCCGTTTTAAATAACATTTTTTGGAACGGTTTTACAAAAGTACGTTCTATAAAAGGGGTTTTCAGATTTATTAGAGCGGTATAATGTATAACCGTTATAAAAAGGTCATTGTAAAAAACACTTTTTGTAGTAGTGAATCATCATATCATAACCTCATAACATGAACACTTCTAATTTTATACATGACTTCTACTAACTTGCTTTACGTCAATTTCTTACACAACATCATCTTATTAAGCCATGAATTATCACATGCGCCATCCTTCCCCCTTTGCTTTGGGAAGTCCTCATACGGAGTCGCACACTTACTTGAGCAGTGCGGTAGAGAAATGAGAAAGGCTTGTAGTGACACTGAATAGACATTCGGAAACTAAAGCGCACACTAGAAAGTGTTTTGAAAGGTCTCAGCAGGTGTGCGGATCTGGAGAACAGATAAGCTAACACATTATTTATATTATGCCTACTTGCAATGCAACCACTTTTGAGAAAAACTCAAATTGAACTAAGTGAAGCTAAGCGTGCGCCTATTCAAAACACTTGCTAGCTCCCTTCCATCTGATAGAGAGTTTGAACACTTAGTTTTGAAAGCGGACTGGAATCAAGAAAAGATTCCCTACTCTACTTTTAATCCTTCTTTTCCTTTAAGATAGGGTCGTCGTTGGTGCTTTTTTGCACTAAATAACTAGTTAAAGCAAGTAACCGTGCGTATGAAATTTCAGAAGAAATAAGGTGAAGCATATGCTGGAGGGTTAGGAGGATACGACAGGCTCAATTCAAGGACTATCAATTTCAAGCTCAATTTAAGGCTCTCGAAACTCTAACGCTCGAAGGCAATATGATGACTCGGTCGAATGGTGACATATTACCCTCCCATTCGGTTCTGACGAACCATCAAACTCTCACTCCTGAACGGAATATTGTTGCGTCTTAATGTTGATAAAGCAGAGGTTTTCTCACCAAAGTAAGACCCTAGAAGCACGCTTGTAGGTGTTTTCCTTCCTAATATTGCTTGGCTGTTTCATGGTGTTAAATGACTTAGTGGGCCTGCAAGGATGGATTTCGATTTTAGTAGTGAGCTTGTGATGAAGAGAGTGGACAAAATCATTATGCTTATGGATGTCGTTGCTAAGATTAATGAACTTGATTGTGAGTTCTTGCTTCTTCAATCGCATGTGGCAAGTATATCCAAACTAAGTTTCGCTGCTAACTCCTGTCTAATTTATTTTGATTGGTCAATGAAGCATGAGCGCAATTTCCTTTGGGCATTTAGGCTTGACCGAAAAGTCATAGCAAACACTCCTCTTTTTAACATTGACAGCTTAATATGGCAGACCATGGTTAAGACAACAAACTATCACAGGGCAAGAGATGACCAATCAAGCATGCATATCACCTTATTATTATTATTATTATTATTATTATTATTTTTTATTATCATCACTTCCTTATAATAAAAGATATTACAATACGATTAGAGTGGAAGGCCGAAGATACTATCTTAGCTCCCACTCCTTAAGGGCAATAGAAAACCCCATCCTATTAAAAATAAGGCTAGACAACGCGGGCCCCAATACTTTAGCCATGGAAAAATTCCGACCCGCTCAGAAAAGTCACCGGCTCTTTCACGGAGTTCCCCAAAAGAAGAAAATGAGAAAGGTAGAAAAACCGTAACCAATATCCGCAGCATATAGTCATATAACTTATACCCCTTTGCGCTGTGCAGCTACAGTCACCAGCCCCCCAGGAGACAAAAACAACATTACCCTGTTTGTGTCAAGGGAGAAGATCCAGTCAAATCCACACACACATCCAGACCTCCATCCCACGAGTAAAGAAGCATATCTGCAGGACGTAATTTTTTGTCATGTCCTCCATCCAGTCCGATATCAACTTCCTTACCAGCTGAAATACCCGATCAAAAAACAATGTCGACAAGGGTGTGTCACGAACCAAATTATTGACGAGCATTAATCCCGATAAGTCCCAGGCACATTATATAGCATTGATCCCCATAAATAACCTCAATAAAAACCCCTTGAACCAGGCTGAACAAGGCTTGGAGACAAAAATTAAAGGGGACGCACTAAACGTTAACACTAACCAGAACGTAAGGTTAATTATTATTATTATTATTATTATTATTATTATTATTATTATTATTATTATTATTATTATTATTATTATTATTATTATTATTATTTTATTTAATAATTTTTTATAACATTGCAAAATTTTACATAAAGTTGGATGGGAGTCTAGACACAATCTGTGCTCCCACTCCTTACTGAATGCAAAAACTTACTCTATGAAAGATAAATGCATCACTTTTAACATTATTAGAGTGGCTAATAGAAAGATACCTAATGCGTGAAAGTGTATCCAAAGCATCCTTATCAAATTCCCCAAACGTTGAAAAAGCAAATGGGATGAACTTGTATCCGTTGTCCGCACATTTGGTCGCATACTTCCTCTTTTCCTTTTCCACGTCATTGTGCAAGGCTACCTTGGGGGCCCATGAATTTACCCCCATACCAGCAAATGGAGATATACCAGTCACATCTAAACACACATCTTTACCTTGGATCCAATTTTTTTTATAACATCACTTTATTAGACGAAATAAGATATTTACAAAAAGTTAGTGGGGAGCCGAGATACTAGCTGAGCCCCCACTCCTTTAGCTATGACAAAACCAATCCTATTAAAAATATGTATAGCAGCACGCGCCCCAACATCTTGAGTCATAGAGAATTTCCAGATCCATTTGAGCAACGTAACTGCATCCCCCTCTAATTCCCCTAAAGAAGAGAATGAAAAGGGGAGAAAACCATATCCAATAGCTGCACACTTAGCTTCATACTTGACACGTTTACGTTGTGCCGCATCAATCACCGCACGACCGGTACAAAATCAGCCATCCCAGTTTGCGTCAAGGGTGAAAACCCAGTCAGATCCACACACACATCAAGCCCCCTATCCCAAGAGTAAAGCAACATATCCGCTGGACGTAAGGGTTTGTTACGCCCCCCATCCAACCCAATATCAACCTCCTTACCGGCTAAAATCCCCGACCGATAACAGATGTCAACAAGGGTGTCACGCACAACGTTATGATGACGTTTGATACCAATAACACCCGCGCATGATACAGCATGATCTCCATAAATATCTCCAGTAAACACCCTAGAACAAGCTGAACAAGGCTTCGAAACAGAAAATAGGGGGACACCTAACCGATAACATAACACACAACTGTAAGTCTTACCATTCATAGTCTGTCCCAAACCAGAAATCGAAACAA
Organism: Tanacetum coccineum; assembly: GCA_026074375.1. Classification (NCBI taxonomy): domain Eukaryota; kingdom Viridiplantae; phylum Streptophyta; class Magnoliopsida; order Asterales; family Asteraceae; genus Tanacetum; species Tanacetum coccineum. The sequence goes on from BQNB010017956.1 coordinate 12,142, forward strand.
CCCTAAGCCAGTAAGAAGTGTGGTCCTCCATTTGAGATTTCCACAAAGCCATCTGTCGAGGAGATAAAGAAAAGGTGGATTCCGCAGTATTAGTAACCCGTGTGAAATATATATCTGCCAGTTTCTTCATGAGTTTGGGGGCAGCGATCTCACTTGAATTACTCATAATGTCATTCTTTATAGACGTGTTAAACACACATAAGGCATCATCAAAATTAGGCCTATAGTCAAAAATACCAGCATGCCGAAGAAGCTTAGTCTGTAATCCAACAGACTGTAATCGTGAAGCTAGAAAGGCATAGTTCAAAACATCACCTGCACAATAAACACCAAGCCCCCTAAAAGCGAAGGGTAGAGTGGCAAGCCTCCATTGCCAATCGCCAAACCCAGGTCCAAAAGCAGTGATAATACGTTCCAAGGCAGAATGGAGAGCCACATCAAAAGAACATTGAGCGGACTCAAAGAAACGGGGAGGGCATGTGCGTATAGCAAAGTAAAGCTTAGAAATACCGGTACATGCACGAAGAAGCAACAACTCACATTGAGGGTCATTAATCTTGGCAACCTTATCCATAAGCTCAATGGTCTTGGACACTCTCTTCTTCACAAGCTCACAACCAAAATCGAAATCTACACTAGCTGGCCCACCTAATAATTTAACACCATGAACGGGCCGAGAAATATTAGGCGGGAAAATACCTTCAAGTCTGCTTCTAGGATCTTCCTTAGGCCAAAAAACCTCGGTTTTATCAACGTTGAGATGCAAACCGCAACGAGGACCATCCTCCATAATTAACTCAAGAACCTTCCCCACAACCAAAGTATCCCCAACAATAGTGCCATCATCTAGATACCAAGCATGTAGGCAAAGGCTAAAAGAGTCACTAATCTTACAAATCAAGGGATGTAGCACTAAGGAAAAAAGCATAGGGCCAAGAGGATCACCCTGCTGCACGCCTTGGCAAGACAATAATGTGTGTTCCCCATAATAAAGTCTAGCTGGGTTAGAGTAACAGAATTTCACCCAACGCGAGATAGAGGGACAACGAAGACGAACTTCTTGCAACATAACCCCTCGATCTACCAAATTAAAAGCATTTTTAAAATCTACTAACAACATCGAGAGACCAACATCATCTCCACGACCCTCAATCAAACGGTTCACAACATGAAGTATAGCCTCACCTCCTCCCGATACCCCAACCCCAAACTGCAAACCATCTAAATAACCATCCAATGAATGACCTACCATAACAGCACAAACCTTGGAGACCAAACGCCTCCAAATAGTCCCAACAGCTATAGGACGAATGTCACCACCTGGCTTAACCAACGGGAGCACTAGCAATATACTCGCCCAGCACCTTGGGACATTTCCCACCCAGAAAAATGCATTATTATTATTATTATTATTATTATTATTATTATTATTATAACTTTACAAAAGGTTAATGGGAAGTTGAGATACTATCTGGCCTCACTCCTTTAGATATAGCAAAGCTAATAATACTAAAAATGTGAACAGCAATTCGCGTCTTAATGTCTTGAGCCAAAGAGAACTTTTGGATCCGCTTCAGTAATGCCACTACATTCTTCTCTAATTCCCTAAGAAACAAGAATGAAATAAGTAGAAAATCATATCCAACATCTGAACACTTAGCCCATATTTGACGCGGTTTTGTTGTGCTGCATCAACCACCGCATGACCGGACACAAAGTTAACCATCATAGTTTGCGTCAAAGGCAACGTCGTACCATGTCAAATCCACACATACATAAAACTTATTTTGACAAATAAAATAGCATTATTTTGCCACATGGCCACATGAGCTGGTCCATAAAATTCAATATTGAGTCTTATGTTATTTTGTTCATGAATCATATTATTTTTTTAGGAAAAATTACACCATTGGTCCCCATGGTTAAGGTAGGTGTTCACGCCCGTAGTCCTAATGTTACGTTTTTCACTCTCTCGTAGTCCAAATCTATGACACTCGTTAAAAATCTCATTAGTTGCAAGATTATTTTAGTCTTTTCAATAGTTTTCTTATCAAACATCCTGAGTTATGTTTAAAACTAGTAGTTACTAATGTAAAAGAATGCGTTAGATAGCTTGCTAAACTTCTTTTAGGTTGTTGTCTTGACGTCAGTTGCTACAAATCTACGATAAGCATTCTAATCCTACTAACTTACGACTAGTGAAGTGTTTGACATTTAGAACATACCATTTTTCTCTCTCTCTCTCTAATTTCTATACATATACATATAGTATTTTTCATCAAAATTCTCTAATCTACATATCTCAAGTCATGTGGTACTCGGTGATGCATTCATTGGTGTCTAGCTCCGGCAAGATTCCAATCGCATGGAAGTCATGTTTATGGTCGCGGAGCTTGTTAAGTTCACGTGCTATAACAAGATTTAACACTAATGGGGTCACACCGGCAATAGGAACTCTTGAAAGGCGTGGTTCCTCAGCTATTCACACCTTTCAGGTCTTTTGATATCCTCTTCTTAATTATTAGTAAATTAAAGTTTATTTATTTTGAATCGGTAAAATAACGCGATTCTTTGTGGTTGATATGATACTCGCATGATTACAAGTTTCCAATGTACTCATAACTCATGTCCTGATTAAATAATTCTATTTTTTACATGTTAGTAGAAGTTAATTATAGGGCAGACGCATTAATCACAGGCATATGCTAATTGGACTTTGGTGAATCTGTTTTAGGCCAAGACTATGCGGATAGAAGAAGATGAACGACGATTTCCACCGCAGGATCAAGAGTCGCAGCCAGGAAAAGAATACCTCATGAACCCTCGCCCTCTATTCGCCAACCCTCATTACAAGCCCTCTGATAAACTCAAGGTACTTCATTAAATTAATTTATAAATAAAAGGGTTATTATACAAATAAGTTACTATACTTTCCTAAAAAATTCGCCTAAGTTACTAAACTTTCATTTTGTTCACTTAGGTTACTAAACTTATGAAACATGACATTTGGGGTTACTCAACTTTGCAAAAGTATACGTAAACATCATTGAACTTGTAAAAACATGACATTTATGTTACTTAACTTACCTAAAAATACATGTTCAGGTTGCTCAGATTAACATTGAAATTATGGGGGTGTATGTTTATCAAAAGTTCAGTAACCTAAGTGAACAAAATGAAAGTTGAGTAACTTAGACGAACTTTTTGAGAAAGTATAGTAACTTCTTTGTCTATTAACCCTAAATAAAATGCGTTATTGTCTATGTTTGTTGCATGACAACCATTGTAATTGTCAAAATGACAAAGAAAAGAAAAATATTAGTGCTTTACTTGATTGTATGTTTACCGTGACTAAACAAAAGAGATTGAAATGCTTTCTTGATACAAACTATACTAAGGTGTCTTAAAGTTTTCGACTATATAACAGTTAGGGGCGTTTGGTTCGCTGTAATCCGTTTTAATTGGATATAATTGTAATTCAAATTACATTACGTAGGCTGTTTGATTCACAGAATGAAAAGAATTGTAATTCATATTACCTTACGTTGTCTGTTTGGTTTGCATTATAATTGTAATTCAGACATTACGATTATATTAAGGGGGAGAATTCAGATTACATATCTTTTATATAATAAAAGAATTACATCATTTCGGAGTTTTCTATCAAATTGAATCTTTATGAATTAAAAAATTGAACCAATCAGAAAGCTTGATTTTGCCACGTAAGCAAAATCGTGCGATCTGATTCGTCAATAAAAAATCAAAATTGTATCAATTTGGTCAAAATTAAAAAAATTTGGTGGAGAAATCTGATGAGGAAAAAAAGACATAAAAATATAAGTGTCAAATTTATGAAAACCGAAAACTTAAAAAAAAAGATGTAATTGTTAAAACTTTAGTGGTTGAATTTTAAATAAATTATATGGACTTATCTAAAACTTATAATTTTCTATAATATTTAATAACTTTAAAAAATAAACAAATAGCCCCTTAGACTTTATACATTCTAAACTTTATACTTTAAAAATAAAACATATATAATATCTATTTAAAGTTTATATAAGACTATCAGAAAAAGCATATTAAACTCGCATATTGTGTATAACATGATATTAATTAGTAAATTTGAACAATAACATCAACATCAACACTCATGTGAGTTAAACAAAGTTAAATATTTTATCCAACAAAATCTTTACAAAATATTAATCGAATTAATCAATGTTTTAACACGGTTTTTTAATTAACCCGGTCGAGCCAGTGGATCACGGTTCAACTGGGTTTTTCGGCAACATCCACCCGACCGGTTCACGGTTCAAGCGATCGGGTCAACCCGGGTTTTAAAACACTTATATTAATACATAATGAATTATTATTTTTTTGTAAAATCATGTGCATAATTATTAATTGTACTAATATCACAATTACAAAACATTAAACATGGAAAAATTTTCATATGCTTGTATATTAAACAAAAATTTTAAAATAAATTTGATTAATGTGTAAGCCCCGTGCGTGCACGGGACTTATAACTAGTTATCGTTATGAAACTGACAAAAACCCATTGAACTTTCCGTTGGGCTTTTTTTCTTCAGCCCATCTATTGACTATACATATAGTATTTGTAAAAGGGAGAATTGCATATATACCGATTAAAACTTGAATATTTGCATATATACTCAAAACATAAGTTTTCAATGAGAAACCTTATTTATTATTATTATATTAATTTTATTTTTTTATTATTAATATTGTTATATTATTTTTATTTATTGTTATTATTTATTTATTTAGTATTATTATTATTATTATTATTATTATTATATTTAATATTTTTATTATTATTATTTTTTTTAATTTTAATTTTATTATTATTATTAATATTATTTTCTATTATAACTAATATTTTTATTATTTATTAATATTATTGTTTTTGTTTTTTATTATTTTTTAATTGATTTATTTATTCATTATTATTTATTTCTATATGTATTTTTATTATTAATTTATTTATTTATTTATTGAATTATTTATTATATCTTTTATTTATTATTATTATTATTATAAGTATTCTTATTATTATTTATATTTTAATTTATTACTATTATTATTATTATTATTATTATTTATTTATTTATTTATTTATTATTATTATTATTATTATTATTATTATTATTATTATTATTATTATTATTATTTTATTTATTTATTTATTTATTATTTTTTTTTTAATTACATTACGTTAGGATCCAACCAAATACAGTGAGATAATACATCAATTACGAGTCCAACACATTACAATTACAACACATTACAACTCTTTGAATTACAATTCACTCAAATTACAATGCCTTTCGCGGATTACAATTCCTTTCAAAACATACTGCGAACCAAACGCCCTCTTAGGGGCTTATGTCTTTGAAGCCTTGTTAATAAGAATGGATCTATGGGTGTGAGTCAAGCTAAATAATCTCTTACTATATTGTCAAGTGTTTTACCTACACATAAAATGACAGTGGTAAAAACCTATAGACACAAACAGTGCAGGAATATCTTCGGACATTTCTGTGACACATTTTTTTTGTGGTAAATTGTGGGAATGCAACACTAAGTTGGTCACTAAAAGTACATCAAAGTTAAGAGACTAATTTACTATGTGTCACTAACAGCAGATAGTCGCTAGAATACAGATTTCCCAAAGGGTGATGCGTCTAATTTCTCCATAAGAAACTGTAATCGAAATGTTTATTTTCTTTGCGTAGGGAAAGGTGGCGTTAGTAGCAGGAGGAGATTCGGGTATTGGAAGGTCAGTTTGTTACCACTTTGCTAAGGAGGGTGCAACCATAGCCTTTACTTATGTCAAGGGCGATGAGGACATTGATGCAAAAGAGACACTTGATATTATAAATGAGTCAAAAATGGAAGGCTCGGGTGATCCTATTGCCATACCTACTGATCTTAGGTATGATAAAAATTGTAAAAATGTTGTTGATGAGGTCATTGAAAAATTTGGGCAGATGGATGTCCTAGTGAACCTTCCAGCCGTGCAGTACTATACATATTCATATACGTTAGAAGAAATCACAGAGGAGAGGCTTGAAAAGGTGTTTCGGACCAATATTTTCTCTTATTTTTTCTTGACAAAGTAGGTATCTTTACTTAAACATGTTATTTATCTGTTTCTTAGATAGTTACATGTTAGAAACAATTTTTTATTTCCAAATAGTTTTTGTTCTTTCTTTTTTGTATAATTTGATGAGTTGTATTGACTTTCTTCTATGCAGGCATGCTTTAACGCACATGAAAGAAGGAAGCAGCATCATAAACACCACGTCATTGTTAGCGTACATCGCAAGTCCACCAAAATGGCTTGACTATATTTCAACAAAGGGAGCCATTGTATCATTCACAAGGGGTCTAGCATTGCATCTGGTCGACAAGAAGATTCGTGTCAATGGTGTGGCCCCTGGACCTATATGGACACCACTGCAAGCTGCAGCACTCAATGACATGGATATAGCAACATTTGGGGAACAGGTGCCCATGGATAGGGCCGGTCAACCTTTTGAGATTGCTCCATCGTACGTGTTCCTAGCATCCGAGGACTCTTCCTATTTTACTGGTCAATTTCTCCATCCTAATGGTATGATCCAATCTTCACATTCAAGCAATTGTACTTGAACACATACATGCAATTTCTTTTTATTACAACATACAACACTGTTTTTCTTCTTTCTCCGTTATGTTTATGATTGTATGATGATCGTGATGTTGCAATTTTTTTTACAGGTGGGACAATCATCAATGCATAGTCCTTTTAAGGACCTCGAACTTGATCACATACGAAAAAGGAGTGATGAAGTTTGTGGTATTCGAAATGAATTGATGTTATGATATATATATCTTATTATGTTAACGTGAAGGTCGAAAAAAAACATTCAACAAGAAATTCTTGAGAGCTTTATAAAGATATTACTTTCCTATTCGTAACATAGTTACCAATGAGCATCATTTTATTGCTTGATAGATTTTATGGCTTAGTATACAAAGTTATATTAATTTGTATTTCGCAAATCCACTGATATTACAAACAAGTACGATAATATTAGCATAATAATATTCCCCCTTCAGTTTTAACTTAAATAATGCCCACTTGTGTAAAATTGTAAAATTTGAAGCTATTCCATTACTTCTTTGACATGTTAAACTGATATAGGATTTCCAAATCTTGAGATAATAACAGCACTCGAGTTCTTAGTTTGTGGTTTACATGAAACACGTATGCCTGACATACAACTTGCAAACCAAACTAGATGAACTAAACACGCTATATCACCCAAGGAAATGTTAGAGCTCCTCCCCAATTTATCAAAAAATATTTCATACAATCCAAACTAGTTAACTGAACCTCAGCCTGTCCAGTAAATGTGGAGAAAAGACTACAAAATTTAATAGTTTTGGCATACATTGACCCAAATTTCAAAAATATTGTCACTCTTATTGTATGTTTTATGGATTTTTTTTGGTTTGTCGATACCTCTTTAATGGATTGATTATTTGATTATATTTAATAGAAGATTCTAATGGGTTATAGTTTACTATATATACAGCATTACAGCTTGTTGGGTAGCCAAATTCTCAAAACATATGGCTTATTCGTTTCTATTTTTTTAAATGTCTAATATCATAACCACGTCTTCTTTAGTCAAAGGCGCCTCGTTCAATAGCCCCACCGAATTCTGTCAAACCAAATGAAATCAATATTTAATAGTTCATTTAAGGGGAAAGCATCTTAACAACATTTAAGATAGATGCAGCCAAGGTTGCTGATTCTAACCAAATAAATAGAAGATAAAGTATCTATATATAATGTGCCTTATTGTGTTGATTATTCTTCTTTACTAACATATAATGCTCCTATAAGCAAAATGGAGCTGTTGACCACCAAACCATAAAAAAGAAGCACCTTCCAAACATTTAATTACCACAAGCCTTCAAATTTTAAATAGCAGAATTAGTAATAGCGGAAATAATAAAAACATGTGATACGATATACATGAAACGTCCATTATAAAACATAACCTTCCATCCATTTGTATCACCATGAAATTCTAGATTCACAGAAAATACTGTCTAGTGACTTACCACCATGTCAGTAAAATTGGCATTTGACTGTAATATTAACTTAAATGCACATGGCGCCCAACCATGTGAAGTTTGGATTTATGATGCATAACCGAGATGGTGGCCAAATAAGAACAAAGAAAGAGCTGCCATGATGACATGTGGCAATGACCAGATCCAAGGTGCGTTTCCAAATCCTTTTCTAATATCCTCTATAAAAAAATGGCATACGTTGTCACAAATTTGAAACACATATTAATGCATATAGATATAATTAATAATTCAAATGTTTGTTAGATACAATTCATAAAGAGTAAGACTTGTTTAGTTGGTGTTTAGAAGCTACTTGTTGAAATGCCTTCATAACAATTAGCTATTCAATAACCGACAATAGTAACCTTTCAACATGATTGAGTGTCGAAAACTGATTTTTAGTATATAGGCACATCATGGCTTGCAAGTTGGAATTAACCTAAAAGGGCCTCTAGCATTTCTCATGTGACAATATAAATTAACCGCAATTTCATATTCGTCTCAATAAGGATGATTATCACATAAATCATATTGGTCGTCCTACTGGCCTTAATTTTCTAGTTCATTACATAGTTATATTTTATTTGTAATAACATATATAATGTGATATAATACAACAAAGTATTAGATAATATGTATGCATGCCTAACAAAAACAAAATCAAATGTAATAATAAACAACCAAAACGAACTACAATCATACACATACCATCAAACATACTAACAAAAGTAATCTCCTTCTGTTCCATTGCAACAAAAGGGTTTAGTGAATCCAATTAACACAAACACCTCAAAAATTTTGCAATGTAAACATAAGTATAAGAACCATAATTTTGGATCAAAAATTATAAAGTGATAAACTAATTAATAAGAATGGTTCAAACACAAACTGTTATAATTAAACATATCTTAACACAAATTGAGATGAATAACCGTAAATAAGATGATTTATGGTGTAGCAACCCGTTTTTGTGTATATAAAAAGGTTAACAATAATGATGATCATCCGTATTAGAGCAATGATCAGACACGAGCTTTAATTAATCTGTATAAAAAACACAAAGCAATGAGAAACACAACATATTTACCCTGTGCAATTAGAAAGAAATGTCAATTAACAGCAAAAAAAGTTAAATGTATGAAATCTTAAGTACATCAAAAAATATCTTACTTATAACAACTAACCGCCCCCCCCCCCCCCCCCCCCCCCCCTCGGTAAAAAGCTGAAAAGATATCCACAACAAAGTAGCGGCAAACATACTAATGCATATTAAACTAAAAGCAGTTTTCATCAATCAAATCAATACATTTTAATTTACCTTAATCTGGTCGAAATTATCGACATCCAAAGATACTTCTAAAATTTACATCTTTTCGAATCATCGTCTGCTTAATATGATCTGAATAGGTGTTTTATTCTTCCAACAAAAAAATTTTTTCCCAACAACCTAATATTAATGTTAATTTTGAAAAAATTATAATCAAACAACACGAAAGAGCAAATCATGGTGTTGTTATGATTCAGTAGAATAAAAACATAGTTTGATTTAAGGTTAGTTTGTTGCCGTGAATTTTGGAGTGAATTTGAATTGATATGATTCTCTTGATTTGAATTGTTATATAATTTAGGAATGTTTTTTGAAAAGTCAAAATAATGGATCCAATGTATAACAGAAAAATGAAAGTATAGTCGAAATTGTAAAGAGGGAATTACGGAAAGAGCAAATGTCATAAATACCCATGTTTTATTACCACTATCAATGAATAGATCACCAAATTGTTCCGAAAATGCCCTTTGACTCATCATGTTTTCAGTTCGCATTAATTTGTCATGTCAGCAGCCTAGTCATCATGCACTATTTCATGCAATCTTTCTCTTGATTTGAATTGTTAATAAATTTAGGAATGTTTTTTTGAAAAGTCAAAGATATTGTCTCAAATGTATAACTGAAGAATGAATGTATAGTCGAAATAGTAGGAAGGATTTTAGGAAAGTGCAAAATGTCATAAATACCCATGTTTTTTACACTATCATTGCCTAGTCACCAAAATGTTCCGAAAATGCCCTTTGAGTCATCATTTCCAGTCAGCATTAATTTGCCATGTCAGCAGCCTAGTCATCATGCAATATTTCATGCCTTGCCCCATATATAGGTAGAAAATTACAAGCTTTTGGGTTAGCCAAATTCTCAAAACATATGGCTTATTCGTTTCTATTTTTTTAAATGTCCAATTGAACCCTGGTAAATTTATTATTCTAAAAACCAGTTGAGTACAAAGGATGTGAGTGAGTCTCATATCTTTTTTAAAATGTTTGTTTAAACTTGTGTCATAGTCACACATTTAGAGCAAGCGGTATGGTTGGCTGGTGGCTTCAAGCCATAGCACCAACCTACTTTTTTCTCGTGCCAACCACACCAGGCCTCGTGCCATCATGCCTTGGCTGGTAATTAACAGCCAGTGCGATGGAGCTATGGCGCCACTTTTTGTGGTGTCAACCATACCGAATGTGGTGCCATAGCTTCTCGTGCCATAGTGTTGTATTTTTGTTGTATGTGAGGACCCATGGCACCACATTTTTTGGTGCCAACGAGGAAGTCACAAAATGTGGTGCCATAGCATTTCTCGTGCCATAGCATTTTTACTTACGTGGCAGCACTTTTTTGTGCTATGGCTTGAGCCATGGCACCACTGTACCCAGTGCTCAACATATCATAAAAATGACAATGCTTGAAAATGGTCTGTGGTTTATTCGCAATAATCCACTTATTCTGAAAAAGTAGAATCCGGATGTGATTTTATTGAAAGAAGACGTTGATAATGTTCCGGTTTGGGTTAAACTCCACGGTGTCCCTGTGACGGCATTTAGCGAGGATGGTTTGAGTGCCATTGCTACTAAACTTGGCACTCCTTTTATGCTTGACTCTTATACATCTGACATGTGCATCCAATCATAGGGTAGGTCAAGCTATGCTAGAGCATTGATTGAGCTTCGGGCCGATGTGGAGTAGAAAGATACTATCGTGGTGGCTATGCCTAAACTTTTTGGGGAGGGGTTCTATATGTGTACTATTCGTGTTGAGTATGAGTGGAAACCTCCCAGGTGTGCGTGTTACAAGATTTTTGGTCATGTTCAGGATGAGTGTCCTAAGAATATAGGCTCTAGTGAGGCGAATAACTTGAAGAAGCCTAGCCAAGCTCCTAGAAGTGTTTCGGTTGGTCAGAATGTGGGATTTAAACCAGCTAAACAAGTTTATAGACCTGTTTCTAAAAAGCCAACTGCCAACACTAGCGAAAATAAGAAGAAAAATATGGAGCCTACGAAAGAGGTTAGTAAGTCAAACCCATTTGATGTGCTTAATTCGGTTAAAAATGATGTGAATTTGGGTACCAATGGGGGGACTTAAAATTTGGCCAAAAAGAGGCCAATCCTTATGGATCGTCGTTCTGGAATGGGAAAGTTGTGGATGATGAGGGCAAAGCTTTAAAAAAGGTTGCTTATCCGGGTGATCATGGTAGTGAGGATGAAGTTGAATCAGTTGATAATGATATGACACATTTTCTGGCTTCAGATAGGGTTGGTTTTGGCACTAATAGTTTGCTGGAATAATGGAGTGATACTTATGAGAATGTTGATTACGACTATAAACAAAATTCTCAAAAAAAAACCTTGAGTCAATTCCCTAAAAGTCTCTCGCTGGCGATTCCCTAAATCCTTAAAACTAATCATTTACCTCCTAGTGTTATTAATTCAATTGTCTGTTTGTGGTATTAATTCTTCATTAATTCACACCAACCTCTTGTATTAATTCACTTGTGGTATTAGTTTGTTGCGTCGTTTATCTAATACTTAGGGTTTCGTTCTTTTTTATTATATCCGTTATACGAATCTGTTTTAAATCGATTGCTCCAAATCGATCCTCTTTTGTTAGGGTTTCGATCTATATGATTTGTGGTTTACTTGATCTTGGATGTTGTATCATTCTCGTTTGTTTTGCTTGTTTCGGTTTGCGACTTTGGCTATCCTTAACCGAAAACCCTACTCTAGGTTTTTTATTTTAATCCAAATCGCAAGGTTGGTTTTGGGGATTGATTTTGGTTTTGGTTGCGCAAGCTGCTGGTAACGTAAGGTTTCGTTTGTGGTAGAATGAAGCGTGGCTTCTTGAGCCAAAAAGGTAGTGGGGGAGGGAGAGGTGTTAAGGAGAAGAATCTCAATAGGAATATGATGAATACTACTACTGGTATTGGTTTGTCTACGGAATCAGATGGTACTATGAATGATGATACTCCAGTTGTTGTTGCATCTGCTGTAAAGGAGGTTGTAACACCATCTGTGGTTGATATGACTGTGGAGAAGGAAAAGCGAAGCTCTTTGAAAGATACTACTGTTCTGAGATCTTTTCCACCATTATCTACGCCGGTAACTACTACGGATGGTAATGCCCCTGGTAAGTCTTCGTATGCTAATGTAACTGGTAAACCAAGTGGGAAGAAATTGAATTTTCGTACTTTGTTTACACCGAGGGGTAATGGGATTGATGTGGTTATCCCGGTGGATTCTATTCGTGCGATAAGTGAACGATTTGCTAATACAGCATATTGTTTTTCTTGGGGAAGCGGGTGGCATACCCTGTTGTTGCTAACTATGTTAGGAACACTTGGGGTAAATATGGGCTTGTTTGTTCTATGTTCAGCTTGTCTACCAGATTATTCTCCTTTCAAATTAGCTCCATGGACGGATTAGATGCTATGCTTGAGAATGGTCCATGGTTTATCCGGAATAACCCGCTTATCCTGAAGAAATGGCATCCGGATGAGAACCTATTGAAAGAAGATGTGAGTACTATTCCAGTTTGGGTTAAACTCCATGGTGTTCCTGTTACGGATTTCAGCAAGGATGGCTTGAGTGCCATTTCTACTAAACTAGGAACTCCTCTAATGCTTGACTCTTATACATCTGATATGTGTATGCAATCTTAGGGTAGGTCAAGTTATGCTAGAGCTATGATTGAGCTTCGAGCTGATGTGGAGTTAAAAGATAACATTGTGGTGGCTATGCCTAAAATTACTAGGGAGGGTCATTATACATGTAATATCCGTGTTGAGTACGAGTGGAAACCTTCTAGGTGTGCGTCTTGTAAGGTTTTTGGACATATTCATGAGGAATGTCCGAAGAATTCTTCACATAAAATCCAATCCCCAAATATCAAATACTTCACATACCTGAATATTTTTTTGAGGCATCTCGTTCCTTGATGATATATTTCCTGATCTTTGACATGCATCGCACTTCATTACAAAATCTTTAGTATCCTTGAAAATATTAGGCCAAAAGAATCCAGACTCATAAACCATTTTTCCAGTGACAGAAGCACTATGGTGTCCCCTAGTAGGTCCAGAGTGGCAATGTGCTAAAATTTCAAAGATCTCGCTACCAGCTATGCATCTCCTCATTACATTGTCGGAACATAACCTGAATGCATAGGGTTCATCCCAATAATAGTTCTTTACTTGAGAATAAAACATTTTTCTCCTTTCAGACGTCTATTTTGGTGGAACAACTTTTCCTACAAGATAGTTCACATAATCCGCATACCATGGTTCGACGTCATTAAACTTGGCTTTAAACATCATCAAGTGCTCGTCGAGGAATTTGTCAGCAGTTTGTCTTTCAGTTAATACCTCCATGTGGGGATTTTTGAGTCTAGACAAATGATCCGCGGCAAGATTCTCCGCCCCCTTTTTATCCTTAATTTCAATATTAAACCCTGGAGTAGTAGAACCCATAGTATAAGTCTAGGCTTATCGTCTTTTTTATTAAACAAGTACTTCAAAGCAGAATGATCAGTGTAAGTAACAGTTTTTGAAAAGATAAGATAAGGGCGAAACTTGTCAAAGGAAAAAACTACTGCAGAAGCTCTTTTTCGGTTGTGGTATAATGTTCTTAAGCATTATTGAGTGCTTTGCTGGCGTAATAAATATGTTTGAATTTCCCATCAATTCGCTGCCCTAGTACGGCTCCAACGGCAAAATCGCTAGCATCACACATTAGTTTAAAAGGTACGTTCCAATCAGGAGATATTATGATAGGTGCAGTAGTTAATTTTTCTTTAAATTATTAAATGCCTTTTTGCAATCGTCAGAAAAATCAAATTTCGCATCTTTATGTAAAATTGGGTCATGGGTTTGGATATCATAGAAAAGTCCTTGATAAACCTACGGTAAAAACCTGCGTGCCATAGGAAACTCCTAACGCCTTTCACGTTTGTTGGATAGGGTAGTTTAGCAATTATGTCAATTTTAGCCTTGTCTACTTCAATCCCTGACCCAGAAATTTTATGTCCCAAGACAATCCCCTCTTTTACCATAAAGTGACATTTTTCCCAATTAAGGACTAGGTTAGTCTCCTTACATCGAGCAAGCATCTTATCTAAATTGGCTATACAACAGTCAAAAGAGTTACCGAATACAGAGAAGTCATCCATAAATACTTCCATAAAATCTTCTACCACGTCATGAAAGATTGTTGTCATGCATCTTTGGAAAGTTGCAGGCGCGTTGTATAGCCCGAAAGGCATCCTCCTATAAGCAAACGTCCCATAGGGACAAGTGAACGTTGTTTTATCTTGATCTTCTGGTGCAATGAGAATCTGGAAGAACCCTGAAAAACCATCAAGAAAACAGTAATATTCATTTCCAAATAAACGTTCTAACATTTGATCAATAAATGGGAGAGTGAAATGGTCCTTTCGGGTAGCGTCATTAAGTTTATGATAATCGATGCAAACTCTTCACCCTGTCACCGTGTGTGAAGGAATCAGTTCATTATTATCGTTCAACACTGCAGTCATTCCTCCTTTCTTTGGGACGACTTGGATAGGGTTGACCCAAGGGCTATCTGAGATTGGGTAAATTAACCCTGAGTCAAGCAGCTTCACGATTTTATTCTTTACCACATCTTGGACTTTAGGATTCAAACGCCTTTGGGGTTGAATGACAGGCTTAAAATCAGCCTCCATTAGGATCTTATGTGTGCAGAATGATGGACTTATCCCTTTGATATTCAACATCTTCCAAGCAATTGCTCCCTTATGCTTCTCTAAGACCTGCAAAAGTAACTTTTTCTCCTTTTCAAATAATTTAGATGAGACAATTACAAGAAAAGATTCATTACCATGTAAGTAAGCATATTCTAAGTGAGAAGGTAAATCTTTAAGTTCAGGTTTCTTTTCATCAATCTCGTTAGCACTAGCTGGATAAAGATGTTCATTTTTTCATCATATCAATCCTTTCGGGTTTCTGTTCTACTGAATACGCCATATCAGAAGAATCAATACGCCGTATTGCTAATTCGACATCAGAATCATTTATGAACTCACTTAACACAGAATTGCAATTTTCTAGATCTGTTTGATTAATCGTTTTTTCTATATCTTTTAGTAAAAATGAGTCTAACTGATCTTTCTTTAATAACTATTGGGTTTCCTTACTAATAGTATCATCTAGGTCATCGATACCGTAGCATTCATCATCCTCGGAAGGGGGTTCTTCATTGATTGATCCATGTCAAAAATCACCTCGACATCTCCTACTCTAAGTGTTATCTTTTTATTAAATAGATCAATCATAGCGCGGACGGTAGCCAAAAAGGGTCTCCCTAAAATTATCAGAATTCTAGAGTCTTCGGGCATATCTAAGATAACAAAATCGATAGGGAGGATAAATTTATTGACTTTTATAAACACGTTTTCAACTATTCCTCTAGGATATCGAATTGACCTATCTGCTAGTTCTAAGCTCATTCTAGTCGGTTTTGGTTCTCTCAGACCTAACTTTTCATACATCGTGTAGGGCATGAAACTTATACTAGCTCCTAGGTCTGCTATAGCATTATCGATATGTAAGTTGCTAACCTCGCATGGAATAGTGAAACTCTTCGGATCCTTTTCTTTCGATGGGAGTTTGTTGAGCAGGAGGGCCGAGCACCTTTCATTCATCGTCACCGTACAAGCTTCTTCAAGTCTTGATTTATTTGTCAATAAAATCTTTACGTATTTGGCGTACTTAGGCATTTGTATTAAATCTTCGATGAACGGGATGTTTATGTGGAGTTGCTTCAGGATCTCTAAGAATTTTTGTTGTTGTGCTTCTTCTTTTTTCCTTTCTTAACCAGTTAGGGAAGGGAACTGGTGGTTGTTGCGGCTTTATTGCTGGTTTGGTACTTTTTTCCAAAATATTTGGAGGTTCTTTGTCCACCATAACTTCCTCAGGCCTATCTTGCTCATTGGATTGAAATCTAGGGGGCTCGTTTCCGCTAAGGTTAGTTTCATTTATTTCTTTGTTGTAAGTAACTTCAGTTATTTTTCCTCCTCTTGTGGTTACTCCTTTAATTTCATGCCTCGAAACTAAAACATCACTCATTACTTTTGATAATTCATGTACCCCTATTTTTAGTTCACTTAATAAGTTGTTTTGTTCCTTCAATAAAAGCTCGTTGGTGATCATGAATTCTCTAATGAATGTATCCATTTCCTCCTGCTCACGCTTGCCTTCATTTATGAATTTATTAAGCATATATTCCATACTTAGCTTTCTTTCAGGGTAATAGAGCTGACGAGGAAGGAACCTGGATACGATCCCTGAAACAAAAGACATGATTCAAAGTAAAACTGCTCTAGAATACTAAATGTAAAACTAAATCTGCTACTGTATCAGACTATCGATACGCCGTATTTAAACAAGTGAATACGCCATATTAATTGTTTGATCAGAATACGTTGTATCAGTTTCGAAAGAGAAATACGCCATATTAAACTAGGTGAATACTCCGTATTGGTTGTTCGATAAGAACACAAAAAATTTAAAACACACAATATGCAATAATATACAATGCAAACTAATCTAAGTTAAACTAAACTAAAAAATACTAATAAATAAGAATTAAACAATCTCACTCCCCTGCAACGGCGCCAAAAACTTGATGTGTCGTTGTGCGTAGGTATTATTTGTTATCAAGTTTTACTATTTATATTTTGCCGACTAAACCTAAGAAAAACACTAACGGGCAGTGTACCCGATCAGATGTAGATGCATTGGTAAGTAGGGTGTCGATCACTAAGAGCGAGCACGTTTATTGCTATAAATTATTTGTATTATTAGTTATCTAAGTTAGATTCTAAGTTATTCTAAGATATACCAAATTTAAACCTAAACTAATGGTAAGAAGGGGGTGTTTAGCCCTGGAGATACTATCGACTGTTTGGTTTACCTAAATGAAATAGAGCGAATAACACATACACATTAATAGGTTAGAAGATAGAGAAGTGGTCAAGCCTTATGTAAGGAAAACGTAATAACCATGTTTAATCAAATAAGTGCAATGATTGTCCTGTTTCATTGTTGATATATCATTCCTAGACTTAGGCGGTACTTCTTCCTAAGACCTAGACTTGGCAATTCTGTCACAATTAACTAAATCCGCATAAACCTCTTTGTGGTTGCTTATAATCTATCTTAGGAGACAATAATGATGATCTTATCGAATCCCAGATCAACAATACTTTACTAACTTACTGCTTAACGACTCTTTATATACTAGTAGTCCACTTGTCCAAATCTTTACCCAAGGAATCAGAACGTCACTTGTTGATCCTAGGTCGCCTGCTAGTCCAACTTGTTCACTAAACCATGAATAAAGACAACAAGTTACTTGTGATCCTATTGCTCTAGATATATAAATCGCAATATAGAGAGCTATCCCGGTATATAGTCCACTTGGTCTGCTTTTTAGACCCAGTTGAATGATAGGTCGCATACTTAAGCACATAAACAAGTATAAATTGATAAACATAAGACAACACATAATTTATAAGAAGCAATCAAAATAAACATAAACCAAACATTAAATTATCATAAACATGGCTAATACCTAAAGGTATTAGCCAATAGCCATTGTAAAGAATACAGATTTGATAGACGAACGATTAAGGTAACCTAACCAAGTTAATGAATGATACTAACAATCGAATGTATATTAAGAGTATAAGAATTTACAAGGGTTTCCTATGGATTGAAGGACGTTGCAGGACCTTTGTTGCTCCTCTTTTCTGTGGAAACTAGAAGGGGGGGTTGAATAGTTTACACGTTTGTTTTACGTTTTTAAAACTTTACTTTCAAAAAGGTTTAGATCCGAGTTATATGTTTAACCAATTCACAATATGAACAAGCAATAACTATCTAAGCTAAAACTAAATAACAACAATAATAATGTAAAGAGATAAGGAAAGAAACAACCAAACCAAGACACCAAGATTTTATAGTGGTTTGGCTACGAAGCACCTCTTCGCCCTACTCCACTCCTCGAGTATCCGACTCGAGATTTCACTATGTCAACAAGCTCCCTTTAGGCGGAGAAAACCGTTTACACGTCGCTTACGTTATTTTCCGACACTAAGCTAAATGTCGAGTCCTAATCTTAGCTAGAACCAATCTACCACTTCACAAGATATACACACTCACAAGATCTACACTATCAGATCTACACAATATCCGAATCACACAAATATACAAGATAAATACAATGGAGGTTTGGTACTTAGAAGAAAAGAGGAGAGATCACTAATTAACACTTCGTTTCTTGACGAATACGAGTGTTCTTCTCTTGCACTTGAATGAGAGGGAAGAGATAAGAAGAAGAGATTAGATCACTTGAAACAAGATCTAAGTATGTTAGTGATCAAGAGTTTTAGTGAGAGAAAGAAGCTTTAGAGAGAGAAAGAAGAAACTGAAAAATTTCGTGCAAAGAGGAATAATTTTCAGCAAAGGGTGGACCAGTATTTATAGACAGGAAAAACCAACGGTAACTGGTGGCGGTCCTGACGGTCCCATATATATAAGGGGTTCGCCAGGCCTATAAGGGGGCCGCCACCTAGACTCCGCTCCCTTTTTTGTCTTTTTGTGGGGAAGGTTGTATCTGGTGTAGAAGCTTCCGTTTTGGGGGGAAAATTTGAATTTCAAATTTTATGTTTTTAATAAAACTTTTCTTTTAATTAGAAAATATTTTGTATAATTAATTTTGTGAAAATCTTTTGTAAAAATGTAATAGATGAGAGAAAAATATTTTCTTGATCACTAATCATGCTTAATGATTTGTTTGTTCATACCTTAAGTGATCACTAATCTTAGAAATGGAATTTTACGATTAATAATTTGTAAACGTTTAATTTTATCGTAAACGTTTTTACATTTTGTTATTATCAAAACGTTGAGAGGTCGAAAAATATAAATAACGTTTTTAGACATTATTTGTATTAACAATCTCCCCCTTTTTGATGATGACAAAATATAAACTCATTTTGTATAAAATTAATAGTTACACATTATTAATGAGTTTTGTTTCATTTCTCCCCTTTTTTGTAGAATTCAAAAAGGATGATCGTCGAATTGTTGTAGGAAGGAAGAAATCGACGATATCAAGACCCCCCTTGATGTATGCTCCCCCTTGTTCGGGGCACCAAAGGATCGATCTTACAAAAATTGTTTTGCTACAAAACAAAGTTAGAAATACAAGTGCAAGACAAATATCTTGTAAAGCAACACATGATTTTTAAGTCACCTAAAAGAGAGTTTCATTTAACCAACAATAAACTCATACAATAGCAAATGCACTTAATACATTCATGTAAAATAAAACTAGAGCTAATACAAATTAAGCTTCTGAGATTACTTAATTATGGTGAGGAGGTTGTTATTGAGGATGGAAATTGAGTGGAAGGACCAATGATGAGAGATTTGAAATGATTGAGGTCATCTTTTAATGTATCGAATAGATTTCGGGTATCCAAGCAACAATGACAAAATTCCGAATGAAAGTTTACTTGATCTAAAGAAGGTGGAGGGATATATGGTGAGGTAGGAGGTGAAGGATTAGTTGCTTCAATTGCTTGTTGGAGATTTATGTCAAGCAGATTTGATAGGTGATGAATTTCATTGAGATTTTGAGATGAGTTTTGTAAAGGTGAAGAGTATGAGAAAGAATTATTTGAGATAGGAGAGGTGGGAGTAGTCCTAGTTGGTGGAGGAGAAGGCGGTGAGGGAGGAAGACCATGACTTTGTCTCCAAGGTTCGAGAATGACCCTTTGGTATTTTCGTGAGTAGTCACGAGAGGATTTGCTAGAAGATGACATTGAGGTTTTGATGAGAAGTGAAGGATTTAGAAGTGAGGATGTAATTGAGATGAAGAAGAATGATGTTCATATATAGAGGAATTTTGGGAAAGGCATGATATTGAAGAATGGATATTCTAAGAGGTGTTTTGTTTAGAAAGGAAAGAATGGTTGGACCTAAGGAGAGTAGGGTTAAAGTTGCAGAAAAAGAGGAGACAGGAAAGTTTCGTTGTTCCCCTGATGGCGGTCCCGTAAGTCTCAGGCGGTCCCATATATATTAGGGGGCCGTCCTTGATTTGTGGGGGTCGTTTTCTGGACGCTTACGGATTTTTCTAAAAGTTAATCGTTTTTCAGAATAACCTAAATGGGTTGGAAGGATGATTGTGGCATTTCCATTTCTTCAAGAATCATATAATCTAGCTAAGAGAAGAAAAGCTCATGCAATAGGGCCAAGTAGAAGCATAGTGATGACATAATATAAGACACATAAAGGTCTACGAGATGGCATGTAGCAAATGTTAAATGTAATTAGGGGAAGTTATACATGCATTAGAATATCTCATAATCATATCTCGTTTAGTTCTACTTCTAGTAAATACTCGTGTTATGTTGCTATGTCTTGATTACGTGTGATGATCATGATGCGCACATCGAACATCTTTAAAAATCTCGTCAGTTGAGATGATATATAGAGGATTCACTTTTCTTGGATAGGAGATGAAGTTATGATTGTTTGGAGAAAATTTGGTTAGTTTGTCAAGAAATTTTGACAACAGAAATCCGTATGGCAAGATGCCATTGGGTCGATGTTTGAAGTCATTTATTCGATTTAGAATGAAATGAGAGATGTTGAAGGGTGTAGAGGAGGTGATTCAGAAGAGCATATAGGCTTCACATGCCGACAATAGATTTTTGTCATTATCAACGGTACATATGATGTTCTCACGAATGAGAAGATGTGCCGTTTTAAGATAAGGACAAAGCTCTTCAATGAAAAGATTGCATGGATCCTCTAATGCAAACTTGAAATCATTTAAGCGTTTCTTAGTTATATTGTATATGATTGAGGTTGGATGAGTTAATTTGGTATAGAGAGGATCTTTTGTTGGAGTGTTGTTTTGTTTGTTGATGGATTTTAAAGACCATTCATTGTTATAAAAGCAATGTCCTTCAAATGGAATATTGAGTAATGTTCCAAAATCCCGAAATGAAGCACCAACTCGTTTTCCATTTATTTCAAACAATATGATCCAAAGATCATCTACGAGAGTTAGTTTAAACGTTTGATAAAATTCGTATATGAATTTTGGATATAGGTTTCCTTTTAAATGAAGAAAGGTTTGAAGCCTGATTTTGCTTAGGTTCTTTTCTAAGGTTTGAAATTTTTTAGAGTCAAGTGTTTTGTAAACAATTCTTCCTTCATGAATAGGTCGACAAGGTATCTTTAGATGAAGTGATTTTTGAGATAATTTGGTGTGATTAGAAGGGTAGGATTTATTTGGAGTTAAAGAGATGTGAGTTTCTAAGCATTTATGTTTGTCTTGAGATATTCTCTTTCACCTATCATTGACAGGAGTATTTTAGTATGTATAATTCATAATTTTTCAACATTCTTTGGGTAAGTGTCTAGTGTGTGCCTAACGTGAGTGACAAATGTAGAGTAACGATTAACTCGACCTAAAGGTTAGAATCCTAAGAGTTAATCCAAACGCTCCTTAGTTTGATTTTGCTCATTCAAACATGTTGAAAAATACATATGAATTATGTATCTCGAAATTTGTTCATGAGATCATTATGCATGTGTTTGAAAACGTTTTTAAGTTGTATTGACAATGCATAATCACAATTTTATTGTGTTCCTAACGTGAGTGATTTGAAAATAAAATTGGGGTTTTGGTTCGAAATCAATTTTTCAAAAAATTCACTAATGCAAGCAAATCATATATCTACAGGAAGCATATTAGTTATACATTGTATCGTAGTAGTCTTAATTGTACAAAATTGAAAGAAAAATCGAAAATCCCCAATTTCAATTTTTGGTGTTCATCATGAACCCTAGACTCAAATTGAAAGAAAATAGATGAAATGACTTACAATTGATAATCTTTAAGATGTTGTGAGTGATTTTGAGTTTTTGAGTGGTTTTGGTCGAGTTCGTCAATGGCAGCTCAAAGAGGGGTGTTTGTTTTTGTGGTTTGAAATTTTTTGACAAAGTGTAAAAATATGGGAGTCTGCTGATGGCAGTCCCATAATGTTTGGTGGTCCCAAATATATTGGGGGGCCGCCTATGGTATGGGGGCCGCCCTCAGTAAAGTGTTTTGGACTCAGTTTTTGACGAAAATTTTGCTAAGAGGAGTGACATTTTAATTTGCATTTCGCGAATTAAAAGTACTTAAAGTACATAGGAAGAAGTATTCAAGTTGTCACGACACGGAATGGAACACGGACTAGAATTGAGACAGAAGAAAGAGAAGCGGAATAATATGATTTATGGAATGTGTTCCATCATTCCTAAACCAAGACGTAGATAGTTAAATGATTTACGTTTAAGAGGTTTAGTAAGAATGTCGGCAATATTGTCGACAGACGGCACTTTTTCGATTGAGATATGTCCTTTCTGGACATTATCACGAAGAAAGTGGTGACGTATTTCGATGTAAAAACCACAACAATGACAATAAGAAACAAATGACCATATGAAATATGAAGACTAATTTAATAACATACTTGATGAGAAGGAAAGAGTGGTGATTCTATAGAGAGAGTAGGTTGGATGAACACTTAGAGAGAGAAAGTAAACATATAAATGAAATGCATAAGTGTGTGAAAAAAATGAACAACCAACCACCTCTCCAAGGCATGGAAAGGTGTATATTACATGTGGACATGGGCTTGGGCCTTCATGGGTTTGTCCATGGGATTTAGCTAACTAGCCTAGTAAGTTTCCAGAAATTAACTTAACGAGCTAACTACAATTATCTATGGAAGTGACCGACACTTTCGTATTCTTAACAATCTCCTCCTAAAGGAGGTCACTCTATTTTACAAAAACTTAAACCTAGCATACTATGCTTTATCTTTAGTCTTGAGCTCGTAGTCTTTAACTTCAATCATTAACTTGTGATTTGATGTAGTGATCATTGACTTTAGTCTTGAGCTTGTTCCTTTATCTTGACTTGAATGTGAAAATGTGATCTTGAACACCTTGAGATCATCAACCAAGCATAATCTCGATTCGCCATCTTGTAAACTTTGCCATCTTGTGAACTTGTGACTTCTTGACCGACATGCTCATACCTTTCTTGATATGTTATCTTGAAAATCTTTAATATTACATCTTTCTTGAGGTTCTTTAACTATAACACTTCGTCACTTCGAGAAAGACCGTTCGTTTATAGAGTGACCATAAAATTCTTTGAAATTCTTTGAACTTTAATATACTTCGTCACTTCAAGTAAAGACGTACGGTATTCAGTCAGAGTAGCGAAAGTCTTGAAATGTACTTGAGCATTCTTGATGTCTTTATGTTTGTCGGGTCGGGTTATGAGCATGTGGGACTATGAATCTTTGACGTCAAGCTGGGAATCTGCTGCATTAATAGTCCGGGAGTTCCTGATGGTTTAGTTACTGTTAATTCAAAAGATTATGGACGAGAGTATCTTTGTCACTTTGTCGAATACGGTTGCAATAATCACGGTTCCCCGTTAATCAGTATATATACTGCCTGTGATCAGGTAGAATTCCGAGGAATCTCCTTGGCAGGGTTTCGTAGCTGCACTAGCCGTTCTCATTATCGGAGCGTCTCAAAGCAGACAACACGGTATGAGTGAACCAGCAAGACGAAGTCTCACCGATTGAATAGAAAAATCAAAATTTGAAAATCAATCGACGTGTCACTTGCTAAAGTGTTTTTGTGACACATCGAGAGTGTTAATCATTTCAAAAATTCATCATCAACCGTCAATTCATTTCCTGGAACAAGTTTGATTCATATAGAATCGCACCATCGTTACTTTCCAGTTGTCACAAGTTTGATTCGTGTAGAATCGCACAAGTCGCCTACCATGAGCTTGTTTGATGTTGGCTCAAACAGGATTTCCATCTTACTGTGAATATTAAGTAATCACTAGGCATGTTCTGGCAAAATCCACAAGGATTAATGCGTAAGGACTCTTTAATATATATCCTGTTATTCACATTGTGTGACTAAGCAAGCATAATTTTGACAAGTGTCCTAATGAGATTTATGGATGATCTCTTTTGGCTCTAGACTCAATAGTGCACTTTGGTTTTAGTAATCAAATGCTGGAGCAGAATGCCACCTTTTCAATATCAACTCTTCGGAGTGAGAAAGTTCGATAGAAATGCGTGTTGTAATCTCCGTGAGAAATGGGAAACAAGAGTCTGTTGAGAGACCTTGAGTGGCTAGGGAGGGTTGTGTATAGCGTCACTGGGTCCATGACAGTCTTCAATGTCAGACAACAACTTAGTGTTTCCGACAGTTTATGTATTGACCCGGTTTCTGCCTAAGTGTATGGAGGGCTTCTTTCTTTTATACATGTTATCCTTATAATTATTTTATAATTCTTGAACCCTTCAGCGCTTACCGGGACTTTCATAACTTAGTCTTGTTGGCTTTTTCCAGTTCTAAGCTCCATCTAGTCGGAACTTTTTCCCAATTCTCATTTTTCTCCTTTGGTATCATACCTAAGACTTTTACACATCTAGTGGATATCTCTGCGGCAGATCACCCTACGGTTCTGACTGGATCATTGTGATTTGTATAACTATGCACTATTCACCTTTTAAATCAATATTTTTATGAACATGGTCAGGGTCTTTTGGTATTCTCCTTTTTCGATCCTTCAAAATTAATTGGAAAAAAAAGTTCAAGCAAAGTGTTTGATATAATTATAAAGATTTACACTTTGAGAGTATTTTCATTATCACTAAAATAGCTCTGGTACCCTTTAATCATGTGAATCGTAATCGTAGTACATGCTAGCGTAGAGTGCATTGTGTTCCATTTTATATGATACATTTAAGTCAAGTTAGGTTATTTTAATCATTGTTTAATCACATTTTCTCCCCTTATCACAAAAATGTTAATCCCTGATTTTTGGATATCCAATTGATTAAACGTTCGGGTGGAACAAAATGTTACACAATTTTAATAGGGACATTTTAATGATCCCCCTCAAATTATTGACGGGCAATTATATGGTGTTTTGAGTATGTTATATTTGAAAAATTTTGAATGTTACTAGAAATTCTTGAAAATTCATACTCAAACACTATATATGCCTAATTTTTAAGTCTACACTACACATTTATATATTTACAGGATTATTATGTACGAGGTTTGACCTGAATGATGAGAACATTATATGATAGAATCATATGGTTCTTTGTAGCAGCCGTAGGCACCTCCTTCGTACTATCTCCCAACCAACGAGTACTTGTCTAAGTCCTCTTAACCGTATTTCTTTCAAGAGTTGTTTATCTGATCTTTCTCTGTCCAAGCTCTCTTCGGCATTGTTTTCAATTTCTTTCCATGTCTACGAAGTCTTGCTTCAAAACTTCGTTCGTTTTGAGTATTGAAACAGATAATATAACAATATTGTACTTGTGCTTTGTATGTGGTTGGTGATGTCTGTGTTGATGTTGTCTTAGCTTCCTCCTAAACTAGCAATCCTTTCTTGAGTGATTCAAAATTTCTTGGAAGCAGCATCAAGCATGTTATTATAATAATGTCAAAAAGATCATTATATATATTATTTGCCTCTAACGTTTTGATATAACTAAAATATAAAAAAGTTTACATAAAAATTAAACGTTTTCAAAAATTATTAATCATAATATCCATTTCTAAGATTAGTGATCTTAAGGTATATCAAACAATATCTCTTTAAGCATTGGATTAGTGATCAATGAATAATATTTTTCTCTCATACATTTACATTTTTACAAAAGATTTTTCACAAAATTAATTATACAAATTTTTCTAATTAAAAAAAAGTTTATTAAAAACATAAAATTTGAAATTCAAATTTTCCCCCCAAAACAGAAGCTTCTACACCAGATACAACATTCCCTACAAAAAGACAAAAAAGGGAGCGGAGTCTAGGTGGCGGCCCCCTTATAGGCCTGCGGCCCCCTTATATATATGGGACCGCCGGGACCGCCACCAGTGACCGTTGGTTTTTTTTTCCTGTGATAAATAATGTCCACCCTTGCCTGAAAATCATTTTTACTCTTTGCATGAAATTTTTCGGTTATTCTTGTCTCTCTCTAAAATTCTTTTCTCTCTATAAACTTCATTGATCACTAACATACTTAGATCTTGTTTCAAGTGATCTAATCTCTTCTTCTCATCTCTTCTCTCTCATTCAAATGCAGACGAGAACACTGTATAGTCAGTAACGAAGTGTTAATTAGTGCATGTCTCCTCTTTCTTCTAAGTTACCAACCTAGATTGTATTTCTTGTGTATTTGTTGTGATTCGGATATTGTGTAGATCGATAGTGTAGATCTTGTAAGTGTGATATCTTGTGAAGTGTAGATTGGTTTCTGGCTTAAGATTTAGCGACTCGTCATTTAGTATAGTATGAAAAAAAACGTTAAGCGTGTGTAAACGGTTTTTCCGGCCTAAGGGAGCTTTGTTGACATAGTTAAAATCTCGAGTCGGATACTCGGAGTGGCAGTAGGACGAAGCAGGTGCCAAAACCCACTATAAAATTTGGTGTTTTGTTTTTGTTGATCTTTCCTTATCTCTTTACATTATTATTGTTGTTATCTAATTTTAGTTTAGATAGTTTTGATTGATCATATTGGAATGAATTGGTTATAACATATACTCGGATTAACATTTTTAAATAGTAAATTTTTTATAAAACGTAAAACTAAAACAAACGTGTAAACTATTAAACACCCCCCCTTCATGTTTCCACAATTCGGTATCTTTTTTTTAGGAAGTCATGGTCATTAAAGATTTTTAAAAATATACTGTTATTTTTAAAGCTTGAATCCGATCTATGAAATTCCGAAAATATCTAGAAGGGCAATCTTCCTGCAAAGACCACCAATCGTGACAAGCGGATTAGTTTTTTTTTGGAAAATTAGATTCGGACCTATGTTAATTCAAAAAGTTCTAGATCTTTTTGGCTTGTTATTACAAATGGTGATTTTCAACCTATTTGTACAAAAATTGGAGGAAAACTAATTAGATGAGGATATCCTTTTGAAAAACAACTGATGGATCTCAAATGGACTGCGAAAAATAATGAAGCCAAAATGGTTATTTACAATGCTTTGCCAAGAAAAGAATATGAAAGAATTTTCATGTGTAACACGGCAAAAGAAATTTGGAAAACTTTGTTAATCACCCATCAAGGTAATAGCCAAGTCAAAGATAATAAGATCGTACATTTTGGATTTTCAAAAAATTGTTAAACAATTTGTCATTTCAAAAGGAACGAATCTATAGATGGTGATGTTGCTAGGATTTAATACTATTATTACTTGTCTTAAAACTCTTGATGAAGGTTATTCTTAGTAAGAATACGTAAGGAAGTTTCGTAGGGGCTCTAAAACCTAATGGATGGAGCAAAGTCCACGGCTATTGAAGAGTCGAAAGACTTAACGTCACTATCTCTTAATGAACTTATCGGGAACCTCAAAGTTCACGAAATGATCATCAAGAAAGATTCCGAAATAGTCAAAGAAAAAAGTTAAATGGAAATCTGTTGCTTTAAAGGCTAGAAAAGAATATAAGTGATGACGAAGTGTTTGAATTTCTCATAGTAGCGAAGATGAGAGTACGCAATGGCGGTAAGAGACGTCAGAAGTTCTTAATAGACGATGGTAGATTCATGAGACAACCTCAGAACGCAAAAAGAGTTCCAAAGAATCCGTGATGACAGGGAACGGTAAAAGTGATAGGAAAATTGCTTAGATGCTGCGTGACCTCGATCACTCTTATTGGAGAATGTCCAAAACCACCGAAAGATAAGAACAAGAGCTTTTGTAAGAGGCGCGTGGAGCGATAGCGTGGTGATGAGATGATGAGAAGAGTCAAAAACGAAATTGTCTTGTAAGCTCAAAAGCATCAAGTGAGGTATATCAAATCATCTTACTTTAGTGTTGAAAACTCATCAATTGATGATTTAGCTTAAACATTGAATATGATAGTTATGTCAAATGAGTCTAAAGATAATCACTAAGAACAAAAGGTTTTTAAAAGCTACTAGAAATAATCTAGAAAAGAGCTTAAAGAATGTAAAAGATAAATTATTCCACACTCGATGAAAAACAGGAGTGATCTCGATTGTGCAAAGTGTCACTACGCTTAAAATTGAGAATGAAAACTAAAAGAAGAATCCACTAGATTAAAATAAATTGAAAAGAGTACGCATTGCTAAATGAATGTTAAGTAATCAAATTAACCCTACGGTGATAAAATAGTTTGGGTTTATTCTTTTAATTGAAGCATCATCTAGTGGATACTAAGGATCATAAAATTTGTAAAAGCTCAGAAAAATGTGTCCTCTGATGGAGGTAAATAATTATGGCGGCCCCCAAAGTGCCCAGGCGGCCCCCATGATAATTTTGGGCCACCTACCAGCAACGCCTGGATATCTTGTGAACTGTGTGTCTTTTCAAAAATCTATTTTAGGTCCTTAGACCAAAACCATTTAGTAGTAAACAATGTAAGAGTTTTCGTTGCTAGTGACAATAAAGTTAAGCAATTTTATAAGCCATTGTCAAAACCCGGAGTTGGATTCTCAAAACCAAATTTTAGATCAAAAACTCCGCCACCTAGAAGAGTCATAAATAGTTATCATCATCCTAGAACACCTCAACCAAAAAGAAACAATAGTAGACAAAATCAACCCGTGGCTTTCTTGTAACTTGGAACAACTTCCCACGACATTGTTACATGCCATGGGAAATGTGTCATCCATTTCCACATCCCAACTAATTGCATCAAATGAAAAGGATGTTTAGTACTAACAACCTTGGACCCATGAGATATTGGGGACCAAATGTTTGAGGTGTTGCCTTATACAAATAGATATGCCTTGGAGTCGACTTGGAACCCGATGAGTGGATAAAGGATAGTGGATGCTCCAAACACATAACGGGTAACCGAAAGCTCTTCTCAAGCTACAAGGCATACAATGGAGGTAACGTTATTTTTAGTAGTAATCTTCGCGGTAACATCATTGGCAAAGGTACGATTTCTAATGACTCTCTCAAAATAGATAATGTAGAACATGTTGGTAACTTAGGATTTAACTTGCTAAGTATTAGGAAAATTGTGTATTAAGTGTCAGAGTAACTTTCTTGAATGATAGTGAAATCACTAAGGATGGTAAAGTCATAGGTAGATCAGGATTATTAGGAAGGAAATGGCTTAATATGTGATGAAATTAGGAAACTAAGGCCATAAGGATCAATATTTGTCTAGCAACGATTGATGAATTAACATTGTAAAACATTAGGGAGATTTTTGCCACGGCAAACATGAGTTCATTAATTTTCTTCTACGTTGAGCCTTCTAAGAATTAGTGAGCATGATAGTGAAATCACTAAGGACGATAAAGTCATAGGTAGAGGTATTAAGAAGAAAGGCTTATATGTGATGAAATTAGGAAAGAAGCCAAATGTCAACGACTAGATGCTTAGAACTTCTCCATATGGATCTCTTCGGTCCATCTGCCGTACGGAGTTACGGAGGAAACCGTTACACCTTAGTCATAGTAGATGACTACTCTAGGTACACTTGGACTAGATTTCTTAAGGATAAAACCGAAGCCTTCGATCAATTCGAAATATTTAGTAGGAAAATCCAAAACCAATTAGGTTGTTCAATAGTGTCAATAAGAACCGACCACGGTAGAGAATTTGATAATGAGGTGCAATTTGGAGAATTTTGTAATGCCAATGGTATTACACACAATTTCTCGGCTCCACGCACTCCTCAATCAAATGGCGTGGTCGAAAGGAAAAATAGGACACTTCAAGAAATGAGTAGGTCTAGGTTGAATGAGCAATCATTACCACAAAAGTTTTGGTGTAATGCTGTAGATACTTCAACATACATTCTCAACCGAATTCTCATTAGAGCCATTCTAGGAAAAACACCTTACGAACTCTTAAGAGGTAGGAAACCTACGTTAGATTATTTTAGAGTGTTTGGAAGCAAGTGCTTCATTTTGAACACCAAAGACTACCTTACCAAGTTTGACCCTAAGTCATACGAAGGTGTCTTTTTAGGTTATTCTCAAAATAGTAAAGCCTACATCATCCTAAACAAACAAACTAGGAAAGTCGAAGAATCACTCAAAGTGACATTCGATGAAACTCCTCTACCCTCTAAGACATCACCCTTGGTGGATGATGACTTAGATGAAGAAGAAGCAATTAAGGTTACCAAAAAGAAAAACCTAGAAAACGACATTGTGGATGAAACTTTAGAGATTGATGAAATAGTCAACATTAAGGAATCTAGGAACCATCTATTAGAAAATGTCAGAGGAAACCTTAACCAAAGAACCCTTAGGTCATAAGCCCAAAACCAAAGTAACTTCTTTTGTTTTATATCAACTATAGAACCTAAGAATGTGAATGAAGCGTTAGGAGATGAAAGTTGGATAGTCGTCATGCAAGAAGAATTAAATCAATTCGTTGCTAACGACGTTTGGGAGTTAGTTCCATAACCTAGGAATATGCAATCATAAGAACTAAGTGGGTATTTAGAAATAAGTTAGACGAGAACGGTATTGTTTCTTGAAATAAGGCTAGGTTAGTTGCTCAAGGCTATAATCAACAAGAGGGCATCGATTATGATGAAACTTATGCTCCAGTTGCTAGACTTGAGTCTATTAGGATATTATTAGCTTATGCTTATGCCTTAGATTTTAAACTATTCCAAATGGATGTAAAAAGTGCATTCCTGAACGGTTTTATCAATGAGGAGGTATACGTGGCACAACCTCCGGGATTCATTGATTTTGAAAAACCAGATCATGTTTATAAATTAAAGAAAGCTTTATATGGTCTTAAACAAGCACCCAAAGCTTGGTATGATAGATTAAAAGCTTTCCTTATTAAACATGAATATAAAATGGGAATGGTAGATAACACTCTTTTTACTAAGAAGAAAAGTTCAAATCTCATCATTGTTCAAATATATGTCGATGACATTATATTCGGTTTGACTTGTCAAGACATGTGGTCAAGACATGTGTGATGAATTTGCCAAAATCATGCATCGACGATGGTTCGAGATTGGTATGATAGGGTGAACTTGACTTCTTCCTTGGATTACAAATAAAACAAATGCGATGGTATCTTCTTTAATCAATCTAAGTATATTAAAGAAATGCTTAAGAAATTTGGTCTAGAGTTATCTAAACCAATGAAAACCCCCATGTCCTCCGATACTAAACTTACAAAAGATGAAGAGTGTGAGTCGGTAGATAGTACCAAGTATCGAGGCATGATAGGTAGTTTATTATACCTAACGGCAAGTAGGCCCGATATCATGTTTAGTGTCTGCCTTTGTGCTCGCTTCCAAGAGGCTCCCAAAACCTCTCACCTTGAAGCGGTTAAGCGTATCTTCTGATACATTAAAGGCACTACGCACTTAGGATTATGGTATCCTAAGAGGAACGGCATAGAAACAGTAGTATATGCCGACTCTGATCATGCGGTAGATTATGTGGACTGAAAGAGCAATAGCGGTATTTGTACGTTCGTAGGATGTTGTTTGACATCTTGGTTCTCGAAGAAACAAACCGCTCTTGCTATATCCACTACC
The DNA here is from genome assembly GCA_026074375.1 of Tanacetum coccineum. Lineage (NCBI taxonomy): Eukaryota > Viridiplantae > Streptophyta > Magnoliopsida > Asterales > Asteraceae > Tanacetum > Tanacetum coccineum. The sequence goes on from BQNB010017956.1 coordinate 44,286, forward strand.
GAAGCCGAATACTTAAGCGCCAGAAAGAAAGGATGTCAACAAGCACTATATGGGATGAACAAGCTCTTATCGACTAGACGTATGACTATGACGATGTCTCCTCATGTGCGGACAAACAAAGGCGCGAGCGATTTTGACCTTAGCAAAACCGGCTGCAACATTTTCGTACCAAACACATCGAAAATACGTCACCCTTTCTTATGATATGTCCAGTAAGACTTAATCTCAATAAAAAAAGTGTTGTCCGTCGACAACATCGCCGACATTCTCACTAAACCCCTTAAACGTGAATCGTTTAACTATCTATGTCTTGGTTTAGGAATGGTGGAACACATTCCATAAACCTTATGTGTCCATTTCTCATTCTTCTAGTTTCGATTCTAGTCCGTGTTCCATTTCGTGTCGTGAAAACTTGAATACTTCATCCGAAATCTTTAAGATTTTTTAAATTCATGAAAGCAAATTAAAATGTTCACTATCTGTGTTAAATTTTCGGTCAAAAACTCAAGTCCAATACCCTTTACTGAGGGAGGCCCCTATATAGGCGGCCCCTAATATATTTGGGACCGCCAGGAGATATGAGACCGCCATCAGCAGACCATAATATGGAACACTTAAACAAAAAATTTCAAAACACAAAAACAAACACTCTTTTATCTGCTGCCATTGACGAACACGATCCAAAACCCACCAAAACTCAAATTTAACCATTAAACAATCAATTGAAGATCAAATCACACTAATAATTCAATCCTAATATCACAAGATCATTCTATTGTAAGTCATTATATATTTCTTTACTATTTAAGTTTAGGGTTCAATGATCTGAACACCAATAATTAAAATTGGAGATTTATTGTGTTTTCTTTTAATTTTGTACAATTAAGACAACTAGGATCAATGTATAACTAATATGCTTCCTATAGATATAGGATTTATGATACATTTGTGAATTTGTTAAAAAATTGATTTCGAACCAAAACCCTAATTTTATTTTTAAATCACTCACGTTAGGAACATAATAAAATTGTTGTTATACATTGTTAATCCAACCTAAAACGTTTTCAAACATATGCATAATGATCTTATGAACAAATTTTGAGATACATAATTCATATGTAATTTTCGACTTGTCTGAATGAGAAAAATCAAATTAAGGAGCGTTTGGATTAACTCTTAGGATTTTTTGTTTAGGTCGAGTAATGTTACTCCATATTTGTTTACATTTAGGCAACACTAGAAACAAGCTTTAAAACTTCAATTACAAGTTATAAGCACATTAAAATATAATTTTATTTATGTCATTTTAGGTAACAATGCCTCGAGTTACCGGACTTGATCATCAAAAGACACGAAACTACATACCTCTTATATCAAATGAATTTAATCAACCCTTACTAAACATAATGGCAAACCTCGAAAAACGATACTTTCATGGGGGAAGGGTTGTGAGTCAAAATTTCGAAAATATGAGTCATATCCGTGCCAAGTTTGAGTCAATCGGTTTTGATTGTTTGTTAAACATTAACGAACAAATTGTACCTCGTTTTGTTCTTGAGTTCTATAGTCAACTCACTTTTACCTTTAACCCCGAGGGTCACTTCGTTGTCAACTTTGTCATTCAAAACAAGTCATTTTCTCTCACTCTTGAGAAATTTTGTCAAATTCTCAAAATCCCCTTCAAAGGTCAAGCCTCTCACACCGACATGTGGTCACTCGATCACTTGCCAATAAGTGTTCCGAGTAAATGTCGTTATAAGACCACTCCTCCTTCTCCACGTGTCATCAAGTCTTTTATTCAAATCCCTCGACAAGGTCAAGAAACTCGTACCAAAAATAAGAAAACTATTGTAGTAGGTGATAATGAAATCCTAACCCGAGAGATTCATACTCATATAAAACCTTGGGTTGACATTATTTGTGAAAACGCCATTTGTCTAGGAGGACATAGAGATCATGTCTTTGCTTGTCTTTGTCACATGCTTTATTGCATTAAGACCTCTACTCCTTACAATCTAGCATTTTTCATTCTCAAAAGAATGGAAAAGACTCGAAGCAAACCAAAGGAACTTTTACCTTATGGAATGCTTTTGACTAGATTGTTCAAGCATATTGTGTCCATCTCTCCTGAGCTAGCATTCGATCATTACCTCGCACATGATCGAGCCATGCATCCGCTTGCTCCTCATTATGAGCAAAAGACGCGAGCGGATCGAGGCAAGAAAATACCTCGTGAGTCAAATGCTAGCTCCTCCTCCACCACTCAAAATCATCCCTCTTCATCTCTTTCACTAGACGTCATAGTTGATGAATATGATGATGACTCATTTCATTCTAACTCGTCAAGTACAAAGACTTTAATGACCGGACGATTGGATTTTAAGATTCTTCATACAAAGTTAAATGAAAACTCTAGGACTATTAGCCTTTAAAAGTCATGAAATTAAGAAGGTTAAAACTTAAAGCCTATGTGAAATTATCAGTTCTTAATCAGAACACACGATGAATTAGTCAAAAAGAGTCTGTTAACAAAGTCACAGTCTGGGAAGGTTTTCTTAAAGAGAACACAAAGGTCATTTGGATATTTAAAGGTTAAGGAGGAAAAAGATATTGACAAAATGATTGAAATGGACAAACAGTTAAAGTTTTTGAACGAAATTGTTTATACTCGTAATCAGTCAATTCAGACCATTCATATGTTAGCACCCAAATGCTCGACATATAATGGTAGACCAACCTTTGCTAATCCAAGGTACCTCAAGAAAGCTCAATCTGAGAAGCCCTGTTTATATGAGATCTCATTTGATACTTCTGATCCTGCAAACAGATTTGCCCCTGACAGGGAAGGGACCATGACTCTTGATAACGAGAGGAGATCAATTTGAATAGATGATTTTGTTTACCAATATGATTACACTCAAACAAAATAGTCTTTATGAAATTTTTAAAGGATCCCTAACTGGGAGTATCTTTATAGTTGGAACGGGGAAGAAGTTAAGAAGGAACAAGTGGAGATAAAAGTTGTTTTGGGAACAAATAGACCAATACAGTGTTAAAAAAAAAATAAATATAAGAATTTACACTAAATACTAAAATATCAATTATTGACAAATATAATAAAAGACAAAGATAAATGAGACACGATAACAAACAAAATAATAAATCCACAAAAGAACTAGACACTGAAAAACAATGGGATACATAAAACGACAAACTCTGGAAAAATTGAAAAAATGAAATGGATACTGCCCACGAAAAATGTAACATAAAAAGAAAAGGTACACAGAAAATGGAATAAACATGCAAATATAAAAATGGACAAAATTTCTAATAATGAAAATAATAGCAAAGAACATAACAACTAGAAAAATGAACAAAAGCGAAACTAAAAAAGATAACAAGGAACTGATTTTGATGAAAAGATGAACAAAGAAGATGGTGATGAAGAGAACAATGGAGAAAAATGTATTCACAAAAAAAAAATAAAACCAAAACGCACAAATTAATATAAATAAAATGACAGAATGAGCAACGTATGTGGACATGAATAAACACCTTTAAGCAAAATACTCAAAAAACATACTGAGGTACTGGAACTGAACATAAAATGCCATGGATGACTAAAAAAAAACAGAAATGGCAATCAGAAAAAATGAAAAAGAAACTAAATGGAAAAGAAAGCAAAAAAAACAAATAAATATGGATCAAACAAACACGCAATACATAACCATATGTAACACTTTCCATGATGAATAAAAAAACAAGAAAATAAAAGGACATAAAATGTCAATAAATGCAATGAAACCATAAAAAATAATATACAGAAGCCACAGAATAAAAAGAAAATATATGAGATGAATGGAGACAGCCTGATAGAATATGGATGTACCGGAAAAAATCCCAATACATCCTGGTCATAATAAATGCAACACTCGAAAACAACATAAACACAAAGGCATGAAAAAAAAATGCAGTAATGGTCAAAGGGAATATACGAAACAAAAAAACTTAAGTATAAGAGCAAAATACATCGGTACAAAAATGATGATAACAGAAAAAAACACAGATAAAATGGAATGAAGAATGGCGATGGACAAGGAACATGAGAATTCATAGATGTCAAAATAAAAAATGGCAAAGAAAAATGACACAACGAACCACACATTAAATAAATAGAGAATTAGGTATGAAATAAATACGAATGAAACTAAATAAATAATTACTAAATAACATGAAAAGCACTATGCATGGAATGGGACACAAATAAAAATTGGGCACTAATAATGAAACCCCTAAAAAAGAACCCAAAAAGAGAGATTTGAAAAAGATACTCAATAAAAATACGAAACATGATGATATATGGATGAGCGTGAGAGAGATGAAGGTAAAATATGATAACAAGTTAAATGAGATGAATAAGAAATGAATTAAACAGACACATAACAAAAAATGAAACTATATGGATGTCGCCCAGAAAACAACTCACTGGCACAAAAACACAAGTAAAAATGAAAAGTAATAAGGCTGGCGAATGAAATTAAAAAAAAAGAAAGTATGGGACAAACAAACCAAAAACACATGAATGCTATAAAACACTACTTATGGCCAATTAAAAGCACATGGGAACAACTCATGTACACCGCAGGATAGGCCAACATGGGGCTTAACTGTACACATAAAAATGGAAACGGCAAATCATATAACTGCTGATCGATGGGACGAACCAATACCATGAAGAAAACACACTCAAACAATGGAAAAAAAACAAAACAATATGATAATAAGATAAAAATGAATCAACACAGTTATGTTACACTCCTTCCATGGACCCTGCATGGCCAACCCACCAATGGCCTACAACCCTCATGCTCCAGAAAAGACAACCTCACTGGCGAACCCAACCCACCATGCGCGGCCCCCAACCACCACCACATAACCCTAACACACCCAACAAGACCATGGAACTCATGGTTAAACAATGGGAACACAAAGCTAATGACATCTTATAAATGAACCCCTGATTAAAATGACTACACAGAATGCAACATGGGACGACAACACAAACCCATCCCCAAACCCCATGCTGCATAACCCCCCCCCCCCTCTTTGACCCCCGCTAGCCTCTTGAAGCCCCTCCTTGCCACCACCCCTGATACCCCTCTGCACTGCCCTCGCCACTCGCCTTCACACATGCCGCTAGGCAATTACAATCCCGCGAACCTTGGCCTACCTTACCGCCGCCCCCCTCCTGCCATCACAAACAGCGCAACTCACAACACCGAACCCACCCACCACCCCAGCTCTAACACAGCCATCCCATCCCGACACGACCCCCCCCTTCCCCATGCCCCAGTCTCCCCCCCTGACATCCCTTTCCTTCACTTCCCCCTTGTCTCCCCCCCATGTCTGCCACACCCATCCACCCCCCCCTGCACCCCATCACAGTTACCCCTTTCCCCCATCCAGCTCCGCCCCACACCAGTTCGCATCATCTCCACACCACGCACCCATACAACAACCTACTCAACCCCCTTGCCCCCCCAGCCTCCCTTCAGCCACTTTCCTCCCTGTCACATTCTACGATCCTCGGCCCCCCACCCCTCCCCCCCCCCCCCCACATGCCCCCCCCCCCATCCTCCCCCCACTCCCCCACCATCCCCTCCCCATTCTCCCCCTCCCCCCCACCCACATCCCTCGACCCACCCCAACCCCCATCCATCCCCTCCACTCCATCTCCCCCCCCCATCCCCCCATCCCCATCCCCTCCCCAACCCATCCCCTCCCCCCTCATCCCCACATTTGCCTTTCTACCCGGTTTCAAAATCACATTAGTAAAAGAGACAAGTTTTTAGCGAAATGACATTTAAACATCAATCAATTTTTTTTTTTTCGGGAAATTGTTGATTCAAACTTGGTTTAAACATACTGTTGATTATTCCGCGTGCCAACTGCTCATGATATGGAACTTTCTGATACAAACTTTCTAATGGCCTCCTTTCCATTAAAAATTAACAAAATGATTAGCTTTGGTTTTGAACATGAACTTAAAACGGAAATGCATGAAGATTTTGAGTACGTTGAAATTCCCTTGAAAAAGAGATTGACTGAACTTGAAATCTGAGAAGGCTGGATTTTTAAATATGTATGATCTACTTCTTGAAGAGTGTGTGTCTAAAGATGTTACCATGTTCATATTTGCATTCTCTATCTCATTTAAATGCTTATGACTGAATTACAATGCGTGTATCTTCATAAAGTCAAAGAATGTGAATGTCTTGCACAAAAGTTGTCAATACTAATGATATCTGTTAATAACGAAAAGTCATAATAAGCTTTTAAAGGAGTTTTTCTAAACTTGAAAAAACACTCGATTTCTCTTGAACTTTCTGTTACAACATGTAATGAACAAATGAAAAACAACCAGTTTGCAAAGAAATGCTTCAAATGTATTTTCGAATAAGTACGTGAATTGATTTTGTAAAATCCCGTTAAATTTTTATCGGTTCTAATCATAGACTTGTAAAATCCCGTGAACGTCTATTGTATTCGAAACCACAACATCAATCACATCATATCCATTCAAGATCCAATGAAATTTTCACACTTCAACTCACGATAAAATGGAGAAGAAAGATACCTTATCTTCGTGTTCAGATTTAGAAATACAACAAATACAACTAATTCAAGGCAAATCAAAAGAAAGTTGCATGGTATCTTTTCAACGACTTCATTTACACCTCAAGCGTCTTTTAAACAACGACTTAAAAGGAAGTCGAACCGAGGATGGATTCAAACGCGCATTTACGACACTTTTTTGTCAAGATCTAGAGACTTTCACAGGCACGATGTTCCTAAACATGGATCAACTTCAAAAGCAACTTGATAACAATGAATTTCAAGAGATTGGATCCATGGCCTCTTTTAAAGTTCTCGAGACAGAGTTTCAGATGTTCATCAAGTGAAAGATTTATTTGAATGATGAATATATTGTAATGACACGAAACTACTTTCTAGAATACACTCGACTCGATATTCCAGAATTCCGTGATACACTGATCCAAAACATGGATTATGTTAAAAAGTCGATTGAGAAAAGAGCGCTGCATAAAATGGAGTATGACAGCAGGGTGAATGAAAGACTGATGCAGACGACAGAGGAAAAGGTTGATTCGAGTAAAGCATTGGATGCTAGTTTAGTTATCATTGAAAGCAGTGGGACAACATTAAAAGAGCAAGATACAAGCAGCAGATCAGGGAATGATGCACATGTTGATGATGCAGATATCAGACCCATATATAATGAAGAGCCAATGGCTGAGGTACAAATGACTGCTGAAATCAATGTCTTTGCTATAGGACAACAACATACTGAGCAACCCGAACTCAATAATGAAGGAGAGGTTGACCAGAATGCTGAACAATGTCATGACACATGTCCTTTGCCTGCTACATTAACTGATAACCAGACAACTGAATTTTCAAATCAATCTCTTGAATCTGAAAATATTCGTCTCAAAAAGACCGTTGCCCAATTTCAAAAAGATTTTTTAAGAATGGAAGCACATTGTGTTAATCTTGAACTTAAATATCAAAATCAAGCTTTAAAAGAAGGGCAACATGGTCAATTTTCGAAAGTAAAAAGTAATGAAGCCAAGGTTAAACATGACATCGATGTAATTGAAACAATAAACATCGAATTGGAACATAGTGTGGCTAAATTACTCGCAGAGAATGAGCAGTTACATAAAGAAAAAGAGCACTTGAAACAGACTTACAAAGATCTTTTTGATTCTATCAAAAGGACACGAGTTCAGACCAAAGACCAGAATGACTCTTTAATGGCACAACTGAACAAAAAGTCTAATGAAAATGCTGATGTACTAGCTCAGATTCAGAAAAAGGGGTTTGCAATTGCAGCATTAAAAAATGAGTTAAGGAAACTAACAGGAAATAGTGTGAATACTAAGTTTGCAAAGCCATCAATCTTGGGAAAACCGGTTGGACAACCACTCAAAAACCAATCCGTTGTTAGACAACCGACTGCGTTTAAGTCTGAAAGACCTAGAATTTCAAAACCACGGTTTGCCTCCCAAGTTGATGTGAACAACGACTTGTCAAAACCAGTCACTACACATCATTTGCCTAAGGGAAGAGAATCTGCCCCTGCAAAACCTCATCACATGATTGCACCAAGCTCATCTAGGTATAGCTCAAACGACATTGTTCATAATCACTACCTAGAGGAAGCTAAGAAAAAGACACATGAACACTCTAGGATCCCTAGAAATTTTTCTGACTCCAAACATTTTGTTTGCTCGACATGTCAGAAATGTGTCTTTAATGCCAATCATGACGCTTGTGTAATAAAATTCCTGAAAGAAGTCAACTCGCGTGCTAAGGTTCCATCCAATAAGACAACAAACAGAAACAAACCCGTAGAGCAAATAAGGGTTGCAACGAAACCAAAAAGACAGATCCCAAAAGGACATAGGTTTTCAATCAAAAAGACTACCACTGTGCATGAGAAAACAACAAGTCCTAGATCTTGTCTTAGGTGGCAACCAACGGGTAGAATTCTCAAGACTGTTTGTCTTAGATGGGTTCCAACAGGAAAGACATTCGCCTCTAGCACAACAAAGGTTGAAAGTGAACCCCCAAATGGTTCAAATGCAGATATCCCTAACCAATGTGAAAGCGAACAAGCTCTTAATGTCAGTGCAGGTACTCTCTTAAGTACAGGTACATCGTTCAATCCTACAGAGGAAGGACTCAGAGTTTGGTTGCGAAAAAGAAAGATATCTCAGAAAACAGGGCTTCAAGGAATTTTGATCTGATGATCACAAAATGACGTTTGAACACAGCAGTTCAAGCCTCGGTCATCAATGTCAAATGATGTCTGATCACAACAGTTCAGACCTCGCACCACAACGACAAGAGATGTCTGTTGAAAATGTCTCTTCAGGCCTCGTTCCTCAAGGACAAAAGGCGTCAGATTATGACAACTCTGACCCCGTGCCCCCAAGACAAAATGTTGTTCCTTCAGCAGAAAAGACAGATTCGTCACAACAAGGGTTAGAATTTCTCTTCAGTCCTTTACTTGAAGAATATTACAATCCAACACACGGTCTCGCTGAGGAAAAAACAATGATCAAGCACCGAATGCATCGTTTCAGAAGCTTGAATTTGCATTCATTTTTGTACACGGGTTAATGATATTGGTGAGTGTCTCCTCACGCAACTTTTCGATAATACCGATGTGCGTTCAATTTCAACCACATGTATGATTCCGTTGGACCAGAGATCAAAAAAAATATCCATTAGAACAAGTTAGTTGGAAATCCATCCATGCCAGTTCAAACTAGACGACAGCTTGCTCCAGTTTGCTCGCTTGGAAAGCAGTTCGGATTTTCGTTTGCCACGCAGCACACTAGTCTTTTCCAATTCTATCAGATGGACGTAAAACGGCATTTCTTAATGGTCCACTGAAGGAAGGGGTTCTATGTTCGCTCAAGCCGGGATGGTTCGTTGATCTGATCACCTGAAAAAGTCTACCATTTATCAGGAATGCTTTAATATGGATAATCCAAGCTCCATGAGCATGGTACACGGATGAAACTTCAACCTCCTGATGTCCATTGGCTTTACATGAAGGTAAAATTGTCCCAACTCTATTCAAGATAAAATAAGGGAGAGGATATTCTACTTATGCAAAATATTTACGTTGATGGACATAATTTTTTGGATCTACAAATCCTAAAATACTCAAAACGATTTGAAATAATTAAATACAACGAGTAGTTTGAAATGTCCTTAAATGGGGGGAGATGAAATTCTTTTTAGGGACTTAGATCAACAGTCCACAAAGGGTTTTTGTTTATCAATAAGGCAAAGGTACGCTTTCAGGATTCTGAAAAAGCATTATATGGGGACTAACTGTCACTACCTTTGGTACACCATTGGCTACAAAACCCAAACTAGATGTAGATTTGAGTGGAGAACGTAGACCAATCTGATTATCGTAGTTAAAATCGGGTCACTCATGTACTTGACATCTAGTAGACCAGACTTAGTGCAAGCAGTATGCTATTGTGCACGTTATCAAGCACGACCAACTCAAAAGCACCTCAAGGAGGTTAAAAGAATCTTTAAATACCTAAAGGGTACCATTAACATGGGACTCTGGTATCCAAAGGATTCTGGCTTTGAACTAACAGCATTTTCAGACGCTGATCATGCCGGATGCCTTGATACTCGAAAAAGCACTTCTGGAGGGATACAGTTCCTTGGTGATAAACTTGTAAGCTGGATGTCAAAGAAACAAAACTGCACTGCAATGTCTTCAGCAGAGGCAGAGTATGTGGCGTTATCTGCAAGTTGTGCTCAAGTAATGTGGATGAGGACACAACTTCAAGATTATGGCTTCAACTACAACAAAATACCGTTGTACTGCGACTCTCAGTCAGCCATAGCAATATCATGCAACCCCGTACAACACTCACGGACAAAGAACATCCATAACTTGGTATCTTTTCATAAAGGAACAGGTGAAAAATGGTTTAATTGAATTATTATTTTGTTCTAGAAATGATTACCAATTAGTCTGACATGTTTAACTAAGCCTTCCTGAGGATCGGTTTAAGTATCTTGTCAGAAGGATTGGTATGAGATGTTTGACTCAGTCGGAAACTGGAGGTTCTGACAAATGAGGACTGTTGATATCATCATCAAACATCACCCAATGTACATTATTTTTGAAAAAGCAAAATACAAAAATATAAAAACTTCAAAAAGATAATTACACTCATTCATAATAATCAGAAAATTTCCAAAAGATTCTTCACGACATGTCTCTTGGAATCGATAACATTTACGTGCTTAGAAATGTCGATTAACATTGACACGGGTGTGTAAATGAAGTTCGAGCGAGAGTTTGAAATGTTTCAAAACTGTCATTTCTAATTTTCTAGATGGCTTATGTGCAAATGTTCAGTACCATACCCGAAATTCAAATTAAGGAAGGTTTATAACTTATCTCCCAAATGAGAATTTTAAACATTTCTCGGTCTTGAGCTGTCTTACAAGACATTCACATCTTTGCTCAAGGAAAAAGGAAAGTGTACGTTTTCAGTGGCCGCTTACCGCTTACCGGTAGAAGAGAAGTCCTCAATCATCTGGTTTTTCAAATACTGGTACATAATTTTTCAAAGAATTTCTCGATGACAATCATAATCTTTCTCTAAATTGTGTGTTCAAACCTATCATCCCTCACGATGTTTTCAAAAGACAAACAATTTTTCGCAATTGGTCCTATTATTTTGAGGGGGAGTTTTCGAAAAACAAAGTTTTAATGTTCTTGGATACATCATAAACTACCATTTTATGTATTCAAAAACATTATCAATGTTCCAACATTCATGCTGATAAATTATTTTCTCCCACAGAATTTTCAAGACATATTTTAATCACAAGGTATTTTAAAAACTAAGTGTTTATTATTTAAAATAAGGGGAGAAAATGTATTTAAATATGTTCTATTAGGATCATTGTGCTGAAGAAAAGGTTTTATGTTTCGGATCTTTATATACCCAACAACATCTTAATGTCACGACGAATCTGAAGTTACTAAGGTGGTTAGGTTAAGAATCTATCCTATGATCCAAACCAAAACCGGAGGATCTACCCAAGGATAAATCCAATTTAGAAATTAGCAGTTCTTAGGTATGATTGGAGAATTAATAGTAAATGGGAAAATGCTACTAGATTGAGTTAACACCGGAATAAATCACAACAAGGTGTTAGTAATGACATCCTGGTAAGCATTGAAGGCGTTGAAGAATTAAAAAGAAATGTATGGATAAAGGGTGTAAACAAAGAAGCCCTCCACACAACTTAAGGCAGAAACCGGGTCAATACATATGCTGTCAGAATCACAAGTTGATTGCTGACATTGAAAACGACATCATGGACCCAGTGATGCAATGCACAACCCTTCCAGCAATTCAGGTTTTCTTCTCAACAGAAACTTGTCTTATTTGTCACGGAGATACACAAGTTATCTATTGACATCTCACTCCGAGATTGTTGATATTGAATAGGTGGCAATCTGCTCCAGCCTCCGAGTACTAAAACCAAAATGCACTAATCGAGTCTAGAGCCAAGAGATCAATAAAAATCTCGTTAGGACACATTTCATTTCAAACACTTGTTGAACATCATCAGGTTCACAAGCTGTTATCAAGAGTCCTACGCAATATCATTGTGATATTTGCCAGAACATTCAGAGTGATACTCTTTAGTATTCACAATGACGAATGGAAATCCTTCCAGTGTCATCATCAAACAGCACTGCGGTAGGTGACTTGCGAGATTCTATATGAATCAAACTTGTGACAACTGGATATCGATTTGGTCCAGTAAATGAATTGACGGTTGATGAATTTTGATAAAAACATGACACTCTCGATGTGTTACAAAAACTCTTTAACGAGTGACACGTCGATTGATTTTTAAATCAATTTTCTCGTTTATCACTAACGTAAACATGCAGGTCAAACGGTGGTAACGGCAACCTCAATCCCATTCAAATGCTCAATCTACGAAGTCATACTATCTAGAAAGCTCAAGATTTAAAGACAAAGACTTCCGCTAACTCTGATTTGAAGCTTTCAAGATAATGCCAAAAGTATGAGTTGTTGGTCAAAGACATAGATCGCAGATGGCAAAGACGATAAAGGACAATGAAAAAGGGCTCAAAGTCAGATCGCAAAGCATGAAGGAACAAGCCTACAACATATAACGAAGACAAAGACCATGGACACTCGAGCTTAAACGACAAAAGCAATCTCACTGATCTCATGAAGGAGTGTCATCAATGAACTCACTTCGGGGGAGATTGTTAGCCTCAATTTTATTGAGTCAATAAGGAAGTTGTTCTCGTGTTCAAGACCTCACTTCGGGGGAGGAGATTGTTAGACTCAACTTTATGAGTCGAACAAAGAAGCATCGGTCACTCTTCGATGGAGCTTCCGGTTTTAATTAGTTAATTGTTGTACACAGGAATAATATCGGGAATCGGGCTCGATAGTTAATATAATCTAATTTCACAAATCTATTTTTCTTTTCTATTCATCTCTCTCTCTCTTTCTTCTCTCTAATTTGTCTCTCTCTCTTCCTTCTCTTTTCTTTGTTTTCGTGTTCGGGTTATGAAGTGTTAAAACGGGTTCCTACAATCACTCTTTATGTCTGGTTCAAACATGACTTTCAAATCACCCCACAACACTCTTTCATGGTCATCTTCAGGCCTTGAATCACTATACTTTGTTTTGACTAACTTCCAAAGAGTCTGCAAATCTTCTCTGTCAATACCCTGAAGCAGTCTAATCATTGAAGAATATCTCTTAGAACTTCCATCTGCTCTTATCAGCTGATAATGTGTCATTATTCCTTCTTTAAGAAGCTTGTAGTCAACAATCACTGGTGGTTTGGTAGCAAGTGGTATAGCATCAATTGCTATATCATCATCTTTTACAATTACCAAATGCTTTTTCAATTCATCTGTATCATCTGCTTCAACTTCTTCATGCTCATCAGTTTCTTTGTCATCCTTCATTTTTTGTCTCTTTGAAGATTCTTGTTGTTGCTCTTTTCCTACTCTTTTCCTACCAAGCATCTTCTTTCTGCTGCTTTTAGTTTTCTCCTCACTACCTTCTACCTTCTTTTCATTGCTTTCTTGTGCCTCTGAACTCATAGCCACAAAGGTATTTACCCTCTTCATCTCTTTGTCAAACAGCTTTTGAATTTCATCATAGCTCTTTCCCTTTAGCTGTTTGTGTTTGTATCCACCCATGTGCTTAAGATAGGTAGACATTTGACTTCTCTTTTGTGCCTTAGTAGGAGGGTTGCTTCTCTTTCTTGTGCTCTTAGTTCAGCGAATGTTTATTCATTTTCTCCTCTGTGGTTCTATAAAACAATTTTTCCTTTTTCTTCATCTGTCAACTCCTCTCTTTCTCTTGTTTGGAGTCTCTCAGCCAGTAATCTATCAGCCTCCATCATAGCTTATGTATTTTCCCATGATTCAATCAATGCTATGTTGGCTTCTTCTTGGTTTTGCCTTTCAAGCATTTCTTCTTCCATAATTTCAGCATCCAACTGAGCTTGAATATTTCTTGCTAAATCTTCATCAAGAGCAACTTAAACTTTCTTTGTCAAAGGTCTCTTAGGCTTTTGCATGATGCCTTTTTCTTTGTCTTTGATTGAGGGTTGTGTAACAGAAATTGTTGGTTTAGATACATGCTTTTCCAGATCATGAAAAACAATTCCCCTTTGCTTAGTTTGCTTACTTGATTTCCATTAAGTCTAGCCGAAGATTCTTCAACAGTTGTTGGAATTGTAGGAACCAGCACTATCTTTAACTCCATGCAGTATAGTAACTGCTTAACCAGCAATACCTATCATTAATACCAGTCAGTAGTAAACTGCTACACCAGCAGTACTTTCATTATTCTTTTGTATTATGGTTCTCTTTTCTCCAGTTGTTGCATCTACAAACATCTCATCACCATCCAGAACTCTAGTATCAAACATCAAGTCTTCATCCTGCCTTTCTTGAGTTTCATTAACTAGAGTGACCTCAACATCTGCATCAATATCTTTAATTCTCCTCCCCCGTTTGGATGTATCCTCCTGAGCATCCAAACTATCATTTGAGGATTCAATTCTGCTAGCTGAACCAACTTTCATTAATCTTTGAAGCCTTATGGTTCTGAACTTTCTCCTCCTTTCTAGCTTTTCAACCCTCTTCTTGAGACTTGCAATCTTAATAGCTTGATCAGATTTAGCCTTTTCCAAGTTAAGAACCTGTTTTGCAATTTGGTACATAAACCATAAATCATTAAGTTGCATGCTATCCTCACCACTGGGTAGTGGATCATTGGAAGATGTGGGTACACTTTCCTCATGCTCTGTCTCATCATGAGCAATTTCTGCTTCCTTCCTCTGTTTCCTCTTGGACTTTTATTTCTTCTTGGGTTGAGAGAATGTAGATGGTTGATCAACAATGGGTATTTGATTAGAATCAGTTGGATGGTCTGAATCCTCACCCACATTCTTCAGAAGCTTGAACCATCATAGTATCAAATAAAGGTGTAACCTTCCCAGAAAATCCTGTTCCTTCCCTCTTTATGTTCCCAAATAGTTTCTTAGTAAGAGAAGGGTTAACAAAAGTCTTCTTATGTTTGGACATATCTCCTAACTGTTGGTTCACAAAGACTTAAACAAATATTGGGTACATCCAGAACTTATTCACATTTTCTAAGTACTTTACCATGTTGTCAAATATGTACTTGGAAAAAATAAATTTCTGATTATTAGCAAGACAGATTATTGCAGATGCTATTGTACTACTGAATTCATTCCAGGCAATAGTCTTAGCACTAATGCATTGGAGAATGGTATGAATTAAGAACTTCCATTGTGGTGAAAAGAAAGCTTTATAAAAAGTAAGCTTTTGAGAAACTTTTTCATACCCCATTCTTGTCAATTCTTTAAAAATAGTAGCATTGGATAGACATGGAGAACCCTCGGCATCTTCCAGCTTAAGATCACGTCTAATAGATGTTTTATTGACTATAATCTTCTTCCAGTCAACTAGGGCTTGTATCTATACATCCCCATTAACTGTTCTAAGCTTAGCAGAATCCCAAAACTATTGAATACATGAGATGTAGATCGTAGGATTAATAGTAAGTTCATATCTAATGGGATTCGCATTTAGAAAATTAACAATCTGCTTAAATCCTTCACTTTCAGCAGGCTTTTCTAAAAACGCGACCAAATTGTGTGTTTTAACAAACTTGTGGCTTGACATTATGATAATTTTAATGATCAAAGATGAAAATTGAGTTAGGGTTTATGGTTAGAGAGTGTTTGAATGATTAAAATCGAATAAAGAATTAAATGAAACTCTGAATCGTAGTATTTATAAAATCACCCTCAGCAGCAAGAACTTGAACTGACAGCACTAATTGATGCCTAACAACATTAACTTAAACTGGCAGCAGTAAGTTAAACCTGGCAGCATAAAGAAATACGAGCAGCACTAATTTAAACCTAACAGCATTAACTTAAGCTTAGCAGCATTAAGTTGAAGCTGAGCAGTATTAACTTTAATACACCAGTATATATTCCAATTCATTCCTAAAAGCATATTTTCTCATCAAATCTGATCTCTACAAGCTCTCATTTTGTTTTTTTTGCTCACAATATCTCTTAATTCTTTTGCTCACATAATCACTCATTTATGTTTTTATGCATACATCTCTCTTTCTATTTTTAAGCTCACTTAATCTCTCTATTCTTTTTGAGCTCACCAATGCAGACAGTTTTGTACAATGTGTCATCAATTCCATAAGTTGCATACTGTCCTCCCCACTTCCAAATGTGTTAACTTTTAAGAGAGGAGGATCATTAGACTGGTTACGATGTAGTCTCCCCCCCCACCATACCTTGTTTGAGCAATCTACATCCCCTAATATGGTATCTGGCCTGGGACCACTACCTGAACATTTTCCTTAAGAACTTGGCTCATTAAGTGTTGCCATGGATTGGGTCTTAATTTATGTTACCACTGTCCTGCTCTGCTTCTAAGCTAGAAGCAGTAGTGGCAGCCCTTTCCATTCTGTCACCCAACTCCTTATGGACAGCCTCATCACCAACCTTTTTCAGGGGGACCACTAGACTGAGGTATCTTGGTGTCCCGACCTCTTTTGATTTGCCTAGGTGTTTGACACATCACACACTTTTGTTTGATGTTACATATCAATTCTTGACTGCATATTGACATCATAAGCCTCCCCTCAATTCAATACCAGATACTCAATATGCTTAGCCTGCAAATGTTAGTCCAAAACCAAAAATACACAATCCAAAGAATTTTCTTGTTTAGCAGTTTTAATTATGACTAACAGTTTTAACTAGCAGTCTTAAGTATAACTAACAGTACTAATTATACTTAGCAGTATTAACTTAAAATAAGAGAGTTAGACTCTTTTAGGGATCCAAGCCATTATAGACTTGGATCTGCCTCGTGCATCAATGTAAGAATATTTCTTAAATGTAGTTGATGCACTATATTTTTGGTTTTCCAAACCCAGCATGCTGAGGCCTTAACAGCATTAGCCCCTTTTCCCTTATTTTCCCTTATTTTTACTTACTGCTGCTCTATCCCTAGCAGTAGTATATTTTACCTTGGCAGTATTAACATTTGTGTTGATAATACTGTTCTTGTTTGCAAAATGTCTGTTAAAAGGCCTTAAACTTTGTG
The DNA here is from genome assembly GCA_026074375.1 of Tanacetum coccineum. NCBI lineage: Eukaryota > Viridiplantae > Streptophyta > Magnoliopsida > Asterales > Asteraceae > Tanacetum > Tanacetum coccineum. Next base: position 61,606 of record BQNB010017956.1, read on the forward strand.
AATATCCTCTTTTGAAAGCATTTGTTTTTGTTCTAGGATGGTTCACAATTGGTTTTGAGGCAGCAGTATTAACTGATCTGACAGTATTAACTGCTTTTGTGTTAGCAGTATTAACTGGTCTGACAGTATTAACTGCTACACCAGCAGTACTAAGTTTCCCTAACCTAGTTAAAATTGCTTGTGGAACAAAACTTCTTTTGGGGTGTGGGTGAGTCAATTTATTAGTAAAGTTCTTGTGATTCACCCTTCTTGAGTTGTTCCACACAGGCCTTACAATCTTTTTATCACACACATAATGTAGATGCTCAAAACTACCACAAACATAACAAGCTTTATTAGTCCATATTATAAAATCACTTTCCTATCTTTGGGACATAAATTGTCCAGTTTCTTTGGTTCCCTCTAGGATGGTGTTTGTTTTGTTTAGGAGCTCTGATCCCTAACAGCTTAACAGATTTTATCTTTCAGTGCTAGGTCTAACAGTATAATTTATCTCACTTTCATCATCAGAGTTCCAATCCTTAATGATTGGAGCACTAGTGTTGTTCATCCTAACAGCATTAGATTTAACTGTGTTGGAAACACCCTTATTTTCATTTGTCTTATCATTACTAGGTGTAACAACAGTAGTAGCATCTAAATTTTTACTTTCAACTATTTCATCCATAAATGTTAGATCAGGTTTGCGAGGTATGAAATTCCCTGTTAGATGTGGGGGAACTGAATGATATCCCTTATCTGAATCCGAGACTTTAGCAGTTAATTACACAAAACTTTCTACTGCAGGAGAAACTGCAGTAGCTGTACTATATCCTAGTCCTGTTTTAAACTTGTCAATTACTTAACTTTCCAGTATGTTATTTAAAGACTTGGATGAATTTTAAAACTTCTCTAATGTTTGTTTTAACTGATCTCTTTCTTTTTCTGCTTTTTCCAAATTCATTTTGTATTCATTTAAGGCATTATCTCTTAGTCTAACTTTAAGTTTTAAAACATTTATGCTTTCTTTAAGCACAGCCTCATTTTTCTTATAGTGAGCTAATCTAGCTTCTACTGATTCTAAACTTGCTTTATAAGATACTAAATTAAATTGAGACTTTTTGTAATCAGAAGACAAACTATCATATTGTTCTTTAAGAGTAGCATAAGCTTTTACACATGTTTTAGAACAAGAATCTACCTCAAAATCTGAACTAGAAGAACTTCATGAAGATGTAAATGCCATCAATGCATGGTTTGTAGGTTGCTCTTCTTCAGCTTGGTAGCTCCAATCATATCCTCCAATTCCATCTTGAGCTATCAAGGCATTCTGAGTTGGAGTCTCCACTGTAATAGTTCTTGTATTATTCTCTCTTCCTCTATTCTCTTAATTTCTTGGAAACTTACATTCTCTTGCAAAGTGTCTATGTTTATGACAATTGTAGCATTCCACTTTTGACTTGTTAAAACCAACTCTTTGACCATTTATGTCCAACTTCTTTCCTGTTCTCTTGATAAACCTTCTTGCTCTAATTGTCAGCATGGCCATCTCCCATTGAAGATCAAAAATTGTGTTTGTTGTGAGGGGGGGGGGGGGGGGGGGGGGGGGGGGGGGGGGGGGGGGGGGGGGGGGGGGGGGGTAAGGGTAAAAAAATTAAAAAAAATTAAAAATTTTTTCTTCAGACATCAGGATGAAGTTGTTCCAGATCTTCTTAAGAAAGTTGAGGAGAGTTGGGTTGACTTGTAAGGAAAGCACAGATCACAGCATCACAAAGATTATCGAGAGATGTAGAGTTAACACCATTACCTCTCCATGAGCAGTATCATCTGCTTTGTTAGTGTTGTTGGTGTTATTAGTGCGTTTGAGAGACAAATGCCACATTCTGTGAATTTTTGACTTGTGCTTGATGAACTGTAAGTTCAGGTTCATATATCTTCAAGTTATTATATAAGTCATCCAAGCTGATGGTTTCAATTTCCACCTTGTTCCTCCAGATTAAAGCATGAGTCTTCCAAGATGTTTAAGAAACTATCCTCATGTGTTTCTGGGGGCAATGGCGTGTTGCTAGACGCTAACCTTTGCTTGTATAATTACTTGATTATTATGACGTGTGTAAGTGGGAGCTGTTGGAGTATGCTCGTGTCATAATAAATGATTATATGGCTAGACACATATGAGCCTATGGGTTCACACACATATACACTAAGGTACCATTTTATATATCGTGTTTATTGTATTTATGGTATCTAAATAACCCACGTAACACGGGATAACTATCGGGCTTCTAATAACTAAGTATTGTACTTAGTTAATTGGACTTGGAAAAACAAAAGTGGAGGCCCATATGAGCCATATAGGGTCCGGCCATTTATGGTCTTAAGGGAGGGGATAAGATTGTTTGACTAATCAAATTAAATGTGATGATCTCCTAATTGATTTCCTAATTAATTTGATTACAACTTTCCAAATGACTATCGCCTCCTCCCTCTTATAAAATACGGCACAAACACACTCTTTCCATGTTTTTTTTGTTCTTGTTTTTCAATCACTTTGTATCTAGTTTATTCAAGGTGAATGCCAAGGTTACAGGGTTAATACTAGCATCTAATTGGTATACAAGGAAGTGTAGTTGTTGATCCTAATGAATAGATCTTTAACTCCTTAGCTTGTAAGGTTTAATACCCTTGGATAAATCTAAAAATACTAAGAATGAAACTTTGATTGAATGATATAAACTATGCGGAATCTAGTTTATACCACTAAGAAGTATTCTCAATGAAACAGTAAAGTATGTTTTGACACAAAGATATAATCAACACAATAAGCTTCAATATATATTAATACGATCACTCTGACTTAGTGATAGGGTTTACAACCTTGAAGCTATGAACTCTATGGAAAACTGAGATGGATAACTGATGTATCTTTCTATACCCTAGGATCCCCTTTTATACACGAAGGAATCCTACAAGGCTTACAATACATTCCTAACTTATTTAAACAAGTTATACATATCTTTTACAAAAATAACTTAATTAAACAAGTTATACATATCTTTTACAAAAATAACTTAATACTTACCTTCGTAAGTATTCTTGTTCTCCAATCAATCTTTATCTCTTTAATCTGCCTTTATCCTCTTGACAGCAGTAAGTCTTCTAGCAGTTGTAATTCAGCAACAGTTGTATCTTTATAACCAGCAGCACAAATTAAGCATAAGCAGTAGTAAGTACCAGCAGTAGTCTTCAACTCTGAGCAGTCTTAACTTCAACTGACAGTAGTAACTCAATACTAACAGTACTAAATTATACTACCAGTAGTAACTAGCAGTGGTAACTTTATACTACCAGTACTAACTACTTAGCATAATTTCCATTATGTACTTGAGCAGTAGTAAGAATCCTTGAAGTCTTTTAAGTCCCAACACATTTCTTTAGACTGGACACGTGAAACGTATGATGAACCCTGCTTAGTTGTTGAGGAAGTTCGAGTCTATAAGCAATAGTTCCCACTTTGGCTAACACCTTGAAAGGACCAATATACCTTGGGTTTAACTTCCCCTGTTTGCCAAAATGGATAACCCTTTTCCACGGCGAAACTTTTAACATAACCTGGTCACAAACTTGAAATTCTAATGGCTTATGCCTCACATCGGCGTAACTCTTTTGGCGATCATGAGAGGCTTGAATTCTTTGCTTGATTTGAACAATCTTCTCAGTTGTCTCGTGAATAAGTTCTGGACCGGTAAGCTGAGCATCTCCGACCTCAGCCCAACAAACAGGTGATCGACACTTCCGACCATAAAGTGCCTCGAATGGGGCAGCTTTAATGCTAGCGTGATAACTATTGTTATACAAAAATTCGATCAGCGGTAAGTGCCTTTCCCAACCATTTCCAAAATCTATCACACAAGCGCGCAACATATCTTCTAGTGTCTGAATGGTTCTTTCGCTTTGTCTATATCCAAACGAGTACCGAAAGCCTTTTGGAATGCCCTCTAGAAATTTGACGTAAATCTACCGTCATAGTCATAAATGATTGAGACTGGTATTCCATGCCTTGTGATTACTTCTTTCATGTATAGTCTTGCCAATTTGTCTATTGGGTCATTTTCCCTCATCGGTAAGAAGTGTGCAGACTTAGTAAGATGGTCTAGAATTACCCAAATGGTATCATAACCACTTGACGTCCTTGGGAGCATGGTGAAAAAATCCATAGTGATATTGTCCCACTTCCATTGAGGAATCTCAGGTTGCACCAACAAACCAGATGGTTTTTAGTGTTCAACTTTGACCTTTAAACACGTCAAACACTTGCTAACATAGGTGGCAATGTCGGCTTTCATGTTGGGCCACCAATATAATTTCTTCATGTCCTGGTACGTCTTGTCAGACCCCGGATGAACAAAATACTTTGACTTGTGGGACTCATGCATAATCAGAGTCCTTAGGTCACCATAGCATGACAACCAACTTCTGTTATTCAAACACAGTGTTCCATCAGTACGCGGCTCCAACTTTTCCTTCCTGGGGTTGTCTGATTCTCTTAATTTTTAAATCAACATACCTTTCACATCTTCAGCATCGAGGTTTTATGGTTTTCTTACCTCAGTCTGAGCTTCTAAAATTTGCTTGGGAAGATCCAAACCAATAGTCATAACTAAGGCTCGAACCCGTAATGGCTTAATTCGTTCTTTTCTACTCAAAGCTTCAGCCACTACATTAGCTTTTCTTGGGTGATAACGAATTTTGCAATCGTAATCGCTGAGTAATTCTAACCAACAACGTTGCCTCATGTTCAATTCCTTCTGATCAAGGAAGTGTTGCAAACTTTTGTGATAAGTGAATACGGTACACTTCGTTCCATATAGATAGTGCCTCTAAATCTTCAGAGCGAACACTACTACTCTTAACTCTAGATCACGAGTCATGTAATTCTTCTCATGGATCTTTAATTGACGTGATGCATAAGCAATCACTTTCTCGTTCTGCATTAGCACAACACCTAATCCCTTATGCGAAGCATCGCAATAAACAATAAAGTTCTCAGCCCCTTTAGGTAAAGCCAAGATAGGTGCACTACACAGCTTCTCCTTCAATAATTGAAAAGCTGCTTCTTGTTTGTCACCCCAATCAAGCTTGACCTTTTTCTGGGTTAGCTTGGTCATTGATTTGGCAATCTTCGAAAATCCTTTAATGAATCTTCGATAATAACAAGCAAGACCTAAAAATTAACGGATATCAGTTGGTGAATTAGGAGATACCTAATTTTTAATTGAATCAATCTTGGCGAGATCCACGTGAATGCCCTTACTGTCAATCACGTGACCGAGGAACTGTACTTTTGGAATCCAAAATTTACACTTAGAAAATTTTGCATATAACTCCTCCTTCTTAAGCAATTCCAAGATTAACTTGAGATGATCTTCGTGCTCTTACTTGCTCTTTGAGTAGATAAGAATATCATCAATAAAGACAATCACGAATTTTTCTAGATATGGCTTGCACACCCGATTCATGAGGTCCATAAATACAGCTGGTGCATTAGTCAAACCCAACGACATAACTTGAAATTCATAATGTCCATATCGAGTTTTGAATGCGGTATTCGGGATGTCTTCTTCACGAACCCTTAGTTGATGATAAACTGAACTCAGGTGGATCTTCGAGTAGACACTCGACCCTTGAAATTGATCGAGCAAATCATTAATCCTTGGTAGCGGATAACGGTTCTTTAACGTTAGCTTATTTAGTTCCCGATAGTCGATGCACATCCGGAATGATCCATCCTTCTTCTTTACAAAAAAGACCAGAGCTCCCCAAGGTGAGGAACTGGGTCTTATAAAGCCTTTGTCGGAAAGTTCCTGCAGTTGATCCAACAATTCTTTCATCTCGGACGGAGCCAATCGATAAGGCGCCCGTGCTATAGGTGCAGCACCAGGTACTAAATCGATTTGAAATTACACTTGTCGGGTTGGTGGAATACCCGACAAGTCCTCAGGAAATACTTTGGGGAAATCTCAAACAATAGGTACATCTTCAAGTCGCTTGTCCTCTGACTTGTCTTCAGCCTTCTTTGCGGTAACATGTGCCAAAAAGACATGACATCCTTTCAGTAAATACTTTTGCGTTTTGGTGCACGAGATGATGTTTAATCGAGACCCGTGATCGTTCTGCTTCCGTCACCACGAACAATTAAGGTTTCATTTCCAAAGGGGATACGAACGATCTTCTCGTCACAGACGATTACAACATGATATTTTGATAACCAGTCCATGCTAATTATGACGTCAAAACTACCCATCTCTACGGGCATTAAATCGATGTTGAATGGGTGATCAGAAAATTCAAAGTGCAACCGCGTATAAGTGTATTAACCCAAATTATTCTATCGTTAGCTAACTCGACATCATAACCATAGTCTAGTGTAGTTGGGATGAAATCAATCAAAGAACTAAATGTAGTGGACACAAAACTTCTATCAACACCAGTATCAAATAATATCAAAGCATAATGGTTGTTTAGGAGGAACATACCCGTGACAACATTGGAGTTCGGGTTTGTCCCTGCAGTGCCCACACCATAAGCTCTTGCCACAGCATTACCATTCCCAGCTTGATTTCCCTGATTCTTGTTCCTTAACTTTGGGCAATTATTCTTGAAATGGCCCTGAGCTCTACACTCAAAGCAAGTGAGAACTCTTTAATTTGCCCCTTGGGCTCTCTGGTTGTTGTTGGCAGCAACATGCTGGCTTATATAGTCCTGGGCCAAATGGCCAGTCCTCTTGCAGTTAGTTCACTTGGGAGCACACTGCCGGTCATGGTAATAGTTACATTTAGGGCACAGAGGTTTAGATCCTTCGTACGGTTTGTTTTCCCCAGGCCCTGCAGTATAGGCCCGTGCCACATTATGCCTTTTGAAAGGCTGCTGCTGGTTCTGATTGTTCCTTGAAGTGTCCTCAAACTTCCTCTTGTTTTTGGCTTAACGTTCAGCTAAAGTACAGATCTTTTGATCCATCAGTTCAGTGGCGAACTCAATAGCATCCCGCATGGTCTTTGGCTTAGATGCCATCACATTTCTATGAATCATGTCGGGCAGACCACCGACATACTTTTCAACTTCATCTAATTCATCAGGAAACATCCTATCGTACATCAATGCCAACTCTTGAAAACGTTGGTTATAGCTTAACATATCAGTACCTTTCACTTTCAGATTCCAGAGTTCAATCTCTAGCTTCTTGATTTTGCCCCTTGGGCAGTACTTATTGGTCATCATCTTTTTCAATGCTTTCCATGTCATTCCATATGCAACCTCATGGGTAACAGTCTTAACGTGGGAGTTCTACCACTTTAAAGCATTTCCCCATAGAGTACAGGCACCAAACTTGACTTGATTTGCAGTAGTGCAGTTGCTTTTGTGGAATACAGATTCCATTTTCTTGATTCACTAGGTTAAACCA
>BQNB010017957.1:4552-43092 GCA_026074375.1 Tanacetum coccineum
GACCTATCATTCAACTGGGTCTAGTTATGCCTAACAAGTGAGCTAGATACTAGGATAGCTCTCCATATCATGTTTTATATTACTGGACCAATAAGATCACAAATAACATACTGTCTTTGTCTTTAAATTAAGAACTTAGTTGGACCGGCAGGTGACCCGTAATGTTTCAACAAGTATGTTCTTGATTAATTGATAAAGATTTGAATAGTGAACTACCAGTATATAAAATTCCGTCAAACAGTAATTAAACTAAAAGGATGCTTTATGCGAATACGTTAATTGTGACAGGATTCGACATGTCTAGGTCTTAGGATGATGTCCCGCCTAAGTCTTAAGAATGATATGCCACTTCGAGATAAGAAATCATTGCACTAAATAAACAAACTAGCGTTTAATCGGATTTAATATGGCTAATACGGTTTTTTGTTATTTGGCTTGTACCGCTCTTTTATCTTCTGATTGTTTTCTTGCATGTTTATTGTGTTTAGAATTGATTATTGTCACCATAAAACCTGTGCCAGTCTCTCAGGCTGAAAACCCCCCATCATTGTTAAGAAAACGTATATAGCATATGTTTAACAAGTAATTAGAATTAACTTAATTAGAGTAATTAAAATACTGGTAGAATATAAGGTTAACAACCTCGCTCTTAGTGTTTGACACCCTACTTACCATGAAACTTCACTCGATCGGGTACACTGCTTGTTAAAGTGTTGTTTTAGGATAAGTCGGCTAAATATAAATTTAAAACATGGTAATCAATAAATTGACCTTACACGACATTACATCAGTCAACTACTAGGGTTTTAGAGTTGTTACACTTAGATTTGTTTGGTTCATCGTCAATTCAAAGTTACGAAGGCAACTTCTACACTTTAATGATTGTGGATGGTCACTCAAACTACACTTGGGTTGTGTTTGTAGCGTCTAAAGATGATGTCTTAGAAAAATTTAAAATCTTGTGTAAAAGACTTGAAAACCTACATGATTATTCTATTGTTTCAATCGTAACCAATCATAGTAGTGAATTTGATAAATTGCAATTTGGGAGCTTTTGTGAAAAACATGGAATGTCTTATAACTTTTAGGGCCGGTTCAGTTCCCAATCATGTGAGATTGTTGAAAGAACACATCACAAGTTAAGAAAGATGAGTCGTGCTATAGACGAGCAATCCATCCCACAAAAGTTTTGGTGTCTTGCATTAGATACGGAAACTTACATATTTAATAGGGTTTATATTAGAAATTTCATTTATAAAACACCATACGAAATTCTTAGAAATAAGAAGTCGTCATTAGAGTACTTTAGGGTCTTTGGTTGTAAAGTATTTATACTTAACACTAAAGTACATCTCGCCAAGTTTGACCCAAATTCGTAGAAAGGTGTGCTCTTAGGATACTCTCAAACTAGTAAAGCATACATAGTGCTTAACAAGGAAAAATTAATAATTGAGGATTCTCCCAATGTAGCCTTTGATGAGAGTTTGCCCGAACCTAAGTCATCTCCTTCGGTAGAAGATGATAGGATCATTGAACCGGTTGTTAAAGATCCGGTTAGGTCTCTGTTATTAGAAGCTAATGCCTCAGATCTAGGTTATCCTAAGAATGTAAAAGAAGTTAAAGGTCACCCAATAGAACAAGTACTTGGCGAGTTAATTGAGAGAACACTTAGGTCTAAAACAAAACAAGCTTAGGATTTTTGCATGAAATTTTCCAAAGTCCAAATTGCATGAGTCTAGTTGTGGTTGTTCATGGTTGACATGCACCATAGGATAATGATTTGAGAAAGTGAGGGGTCTAGCATAAAAGTTTAGAGGTCGTTTGCTTACCTATAAGAGATATCTGCGCACTTAGAGCTTATGTGCTTATGTGTTATGTGCTATGACTTATGTGAAAGGCATGGAAGTTAAGCAACATTGTTGTTTTAACAAGATGAAGGATTAATGTCAATGCACTATTCAAACTGTGGTTGACATTATCGCGAATTCTACATGTCAAACATATGTGATATGAACAAGAAATTTGATCTACATCTTTTCAATATTGTAGTAATCATCGCCTCACATATTTAAATGTGTGAAATCAACTTATTCACAACATTGCATGCTCTATTCCTCATGATAAACATGAAAGATTAAATAGACAAATTTATTAACAAAATCCCTTTGGATCGCAACTCACCCTTGTGTTGAAAATGTTGCATTTGTGTCAACTTGTTCATTTTATGTGTTGATTGCATGCTATGCGTATTAGGCTAGAAAATAAAAGAGAATAACTTTATGTAAACATACAAACTACTCACGTAGTTACAGAGAATTCTCTTGAAAATTGAATTCGGTATGGTATTACATAATATACTAAAATACATGATGAATAAACATGATATTGTAGTTGTCTCGTCTGAGAAACTATAAACTTAACTCACCATACACTATGGTAGTTAAAGATTATCAATGTTGACATAACACATCGACTATAATTCTGAGATATTATGCTCAACAAAACTTTGCAATCGGGTAATGGATTATGTGTCGAATATGTGTAAAACATCCAATAAGGATTAAAATACACATTGAAGTAGGTTTGATAACTTGGACCACTCATTCGAGTTCCTAAGTATTTTCCTTGTAATGCAATGAAAATAAAGTTATCATTTTCAAAAATTAAAAATGGTAATTAAGGATCTCTACACAACCAACTACAATGGAAGTGTCACACATGGCTTGACAAATCATGGTGCATGCATAATTGTAGGATCTAGCTTATGTAACTTAATCATCCTTTCTCAATCAAATCTTAACTAAACCTCAACTAAATATTTCAAATCATCAAGGCATAATTATCCTTCTAATAGAGTAGTTTTCTTATAAAAGGGATAACTACCTTAAACTTTAAGGAATTAAAAGTATTAAGTCTTATCACCCAAGAACTACTTGCTAATCTAGAATCTTACACCTAACTCAAATCTCATCATTATAAAAGGTTGTTAGAGGTAATTACTATCCTCATCACTCTTAAGATGCAAGTACTTAGCCTATTTGTATCAAGATGATTAGTGATTAAATCCATTGTTGATTATTATGGATTAAAGTCTAAGTGACTAACTAAGTTTGTGCTATTTGAAGGTTAATCATGCTTTGAGTTTTCTCACCTCCTTACCTATAAATGTTTTACAAACTCACACATGTATTCCTTAATATGTCAACTTACATTCCCTTACCCCATTATACCTTGTGTACTTCTTGTCCTTCAACATTCCAACATAGGATCCTCCACATCACATCAAAACATTCTCTATCACATATCTCTTATTCATCTTCTTCCTCACAAACCAATTTGAATTTCACACATACATACACACCATCTCATCTTAGCCCTTGATCATACCAAATCATCAATCTAACTTACCTCACTCTCTTATCCGCCCTTAGATTAAAATTAAACTAACACAATAAATGCACTTCTCTATCCACACTTGATCATGCCACTTCACCCATCCAACTTACCTTTCACCATCTCATCTCTACCCTTCATTTCAAACATGATCAAGAGGCTCCTTTCCATCCCATCACCATCACATTATGCCAACTCACATACAACTTACACTTTATCCCTTTCTCTATTTCACCTATATGCTTAATCAATTTGAAACTCAAATTTCAAATCTTTCCTCATAACATCCACCCTTTTTCTCTGATGAGGTGTAATTTTATACACTTTTAGGGGTCATTTAACCCCTATAATCATGCAAAAATGCTTAAAATATGTGCTTAATCATTTCTTTTTGCATTTTTAGCAGTTAGAAGACATTTAGAGGAAATACACGTGACTTGGGCTCTATTTTGGAAGAAACGGGACAAGAGTACAACTTTACACAAAAGAAGGCTTGAAGAAATACTCATAGAAGGTAGAGACGGCATCAAGAATACTTGCGACGCCGTCTTGATTATCAAGTGACCGCGTCAAAGAATTTGTGATGGCGTCTGGACTGTAGTCGTCATAAAGAAAGCCTAAGAATATTCGTAGTGCGACAGCGTCAGGATTTATTGTGACGCCGTCGCAGATTCTTTTCTTATAAATACAAACTCGATTTTAGGGTTTTATATAGCATATTCGGAGTGGAGTTCGGTAGAGAACAATATGTAGCTGACTTTGGGAGTATTTTAGGGTTTCCCAACACTTTTATACCTTCCTTAATTACTTGTTTTAATATAGTAAAGTTCTTTTATCCTTTAATCTTTTAATATGTCTTATTGTTTGATTGTTTATTGTGCTTTGCTTATCTTTAACATGTGATAACGCTCCAAATATACATAAAATATCCCTTGAAAATATGTGAAATATATATGTTGATATGTGTTTAATTACACATACCTTTGACCACTAAAATCGAACTTAAACGACTAAAAACGTACCAAAAATACATTGTATTTGTATGTTTTACATTTGTATTATGCAGGTAATGGATATCCAAGAAAAGGACAAAAATCAAAGCCAAAATGACAAAACCGAGCGCGAGAACGGAAAGAGCGTGAAAGAAAAGTCAAGTCAAAGCCAAAAGACAACAAAAAGTCAAAGTCAAAGTCAACCCCGGGAAGTGGATTTAGAAAGAGCATAGAGAACCGAACCCGAAAACCTAAATTTCCAAAAGTAGGCCCACCCGTACCCACCTAGTAGGCCCTGATCAGCCCACTTATTCACTTATAAACCTTATAACCTTTACCCCGTTAGTCCCTAAAAGGACTAACGGTGCAATCCCAACCTAAACTCCAAGGACTAAATTTGCAAAACTCAAGGACCATCCCTGCAATTCAGTTGTACACTTTTAGGGGCTTGTTTTTGCCATTTCCTAAACTTCAAAAGGGAGCGGGAACACTGTACATCTTCTTCAGTTCCCTGTCTCCACTACCTGCCAAATTCACCCCCAATACTGTTCCCCTTTCTTCTCCACTTTGTCTACACACCCCACACCTTATCCCACCAATTGCCACCTTGGCAATCCCTTGCATTTCTATTCGTCTATGAAAGAAGACAAAGAAGGAATGGTGGAGATGACATGACTTAGACACTACTCAAAATGGAAGGCTAAGATTGATTTGAGACCTCTCTCACACAAGAAACACAGGCTTGAGCCCTCTCAGTAAAGAAGCACAGGACCTAGAACCTTCCTTCGATTAGTATAAATAGGTTCCTTTGTAAGCCATTGAGGCACTTAGTCTTTTTATCTAGCTTTTTAGTTTTCAGCTTATATTTTAATGTTTTTTAGTTTATTGTAATCTTTTTAAGCCTTGTAATGATTTTAAGTTTAATGAAAGATTGAAGTTTTTATGTTTTACCCCGTTTATAAGTTAAAGTTATTATGTTTTAAAACTGTTTCACAAGCTCACAAAATCTCTTTTTACAAATCTCTTAAGCTGTTAACTTAAGTATTGTAAGTTTTTCCATAAGTTATAAAGCTTAAGTCCTAGTTCACTAAAAAACCCTCAAAAAGCTCAAATGGATGATAAGCTTACAATGGAAGAGCTTGTGGGTTTTACTAGCTTGTTTTATACAAGCTAGAGCTAGTAGATAAGCTCAAATGGATGATAAGTTTCCTTTGTAAGATTCCTTTTTTTTACAAGTTTTAGCTTATTTCACTGTAGCATTGCTTATTTGTGCTTATTTATGCTTACTACTGCTTATTTATGATGTTTATTGCTTAAAATGCTTGTCTAGTAGTTTAGAAGTCATTAGTTTAAGTTTCCTTAAATTTCTGTCTATTTTAGCTTATAATTGCATAATCTGTCTCAGCTTATTTAAGTGCTTATATGTGATTAAGATTTTGCTTAATATTGCTTGTTTTACTTAGTTAACATCTGGTTTTTAAAAGTTTTAGCTTAAAACAGTCTGAATCAAGTTAAAAAGTTAAAATTAGTTTTTAAAGGGGAATTTGGTTTAACTGATTTTGAACGTCAAACGGGTAAAAATGAGTTAAGTCTTTTGGGTCGCCTTAGTTTAACTTGAAATCATCATAAAATTCAGTTGTTAAAAGTTATTAAGTATTAAAACTCAAAATTAAGGTTTTAAGAGTTCATTGTTTGAATATGTTAAGTTATAGCTTATTTTAGTTGCTTATTTGATTGTGCTTTAGCTTATTGTTGTTTTTGTGTTGTTTTTGTGTTTATGAATGTGTTAAAATAGGTTAGAAACAAAGCTCTAAAGCCTGAAATTGTTGTTTTAAGTTTTTGCCAAAACTGTCAAAAGTGCTAAGTGTTGAAAAAAATTGAGAAATTGCTTTTTCAAATGCTTATTGTTGCTTATTGTGAATTTCAAAATGCTTTTTGAGTGTTTATTATTGTTCTTTGAGGTCCAAATTAAATCTGTTTGAAGGTCTGAGATCCATAAGGATCTGTTTGTTTGCTTATTAGTGCTCAAATTTGCAAACAGTTAGCATTTTAGTGTTTGAGTATAACTTAGCTTATTCTGTCTTTCTTAGCTTATTTGTGTGCTTATTTTTGGTTTATAAAAAAAGTTGTTTTACAAAAGTTGCTTATTTTTCAGCCCTAAAAAAAGTTGTAAAAAATGGAATTTCCAAAAACATTTGGGAGTAGGGGAAGCCCCGGGTGAGCAAGGCTCGAACCTGGGACCTCAACCCCACAAACAAACGTTTTATACACACACACTCTACCAACTTGCCCTGGGGTCTTTTTCGATTTAAGTTTGCACAATTAAATCTTTATAGTAGTTTTAGGCCTTTTAGCTTATAAGCCGTTTTTGGCTTATTTCACTGCTTATTTGATAAGCTGTTTTTCCCCATTTATTTTTCTTAGATTCTACATTGTTCAATCTACTTTTGCTAATTTTTTTAGATTTTTATTAAATAGTTTAGTATTTTTAAATATTTAATTTCATTTAAATCGTTTTTAATTCATAAAAAATTATAAAAAAAGTCAAAAAAATATAATTCTTTTTTAGAAAATTTTCTTTTAACATTTAGAACCTAGGAAAATTAGATTTGCTTTTGTAGGGTTTAAATTGCAAAATTTGGATTTTTAAAGAACGGGATTGAATCCCGTTAACGTTTTTAGTGTTTTCAAGCCCTAATCACCTTTGTTTTTGGTCTAGTTTTCTTTGTTCTAGCTTTTTAGTTAATAAAGACTTATAAAAACCAAAAAGATCATTTTAGGACTTAAATTGATAATTTAGGGTTTTTAGGTCCCGTTTAGGATTCCCGTTTTGCGTTTTTAGTTAAAATTTGTCTTACCTTACTTGTTTTTAAGTTTTTGCCTTAATTTTCCCGTAGTTTTAGAAAACCAATCTAAATCTTGTTCCATTCAAGCATCAATTCTCATAACGACTCTCGGCTTTCAATTGCATTCCTCGTTGGGGAAACGACCCGGGAATCATACTCCCGGATTACTATAATTGTGATTTTTTGATTCTTATCCTTATATTTATATATTTATAAGTATTTTTTATATTTATATTTTTAAAGGGTATAGTCAATCTCGGATCAGTTTTTGGCGCCGTTGCCTGGGAGGATTGTATACGATTGTTGAAGCCGTTTGACAATTTATATTTGAATATCCTTGCGAGTGAAGTTATTTTGTTTATTTTCATATAAAAAATACAAAAAGATTTTTCTTTTCTTTTATTAGTATATATAACATAAAATGAAATGCATGGAGATCCCGGCAAGTTTCTTATTCCATGCAATTTTCCGGGAATGGATGTATGTCACGCCTTGGCCGATCTTGGCGCGAGCATAAATCTTATGCCTATTTCCTTTTAGAAAAAGCTTTCCCTACCCGATCTTACACCAACTCGGATGACTTTAGAATTAGCAGATCGATCCATAACTCATCCCAAAGGACTCGCTGAAGACGTTTACGTTAAAGTGGGAAAGTTTCATTTTCCTACCGACTTTGTTGTTGTCGATTTCGAAGCCGATCCTCGAAGTACACTCTTCATACTTGGGAAGAGATCTTTTTGAGAACCGGTCGTGCTTTAATTGATGTTTATAGAGAAGAAATAACCCTTAGAGTTGATAACGAAGCCGTCACTTTTAATCTAGATCAAACCACGAGATACTCCTCTACAAATGATAAGTCGGTAAACCGAATTGACATCATTGATGCAGTTTGTGAGGAGTATGCTCCGGAATTGCTAGGATTTTCTAATTCTTCGGGTGGCAATCCCACCCCGACGTCTGAGCCGTTTACTTCCGAATTCATTTTGGAAGAAATCGAAGCTTATCTTAAGGACGATTCAATTTCACCAGAAATTGATCATGCCGATTGCGATCCAGAGGAAGATATTTGTTTGATTGAAAAATTGTTAAATAATGACCCATTTCAACTTCCTCCGATGGACCTTAAACAAAGTGAAGTGACCAAGGCAAAATCTTCAATTGAAGAGCCTCCGGAATTAGAATTAAAAGATTTACCGTCTCACTTGGAATATGCGTACTTAGAAGAAAACGACAAGTTACCAGTAATTATTGCAAAAGGTTTAAAAGATGATGAAAAAGATGCTCTCTTAAAAGTGCTCAAATCTCATAAACGGCATTGGCCTTTAGAAAATCACGACATTAAGGGTATCGACCCTTGTTTTTGTACACACAAAATCTTGATGGAGGATGATTACAAACCTACGGTTCAAAGTCAAAGACGGGTTAACCCAAAAATTCACGAGGTAATAAAAAAGGAGGTCCTAAAACTTCTTGATGCCGGTATGATTTACCCGATCTCCGACAGCCCATGGGTTAGTCCAGTGCATTGTGTTCCAAAGAAAGGAGGAATAACCGTTGTTGCTAATGAAGAGAATGAATTAATTCCGATACGTTGAGAGTTTGTATCGACTATAGGAAGTTAAATGAAGCAACTCGAAAAGATCATTTTCCATTACCATTTATGGATCAAATGTTAGAAAGATTAGCCGGAAATGAGTTTTATTGTTTTCTAGATGGATTTTCAGGGTATTTTCAAATACCAATAGATCCCCAAGACCAGGAGAAAACTACTTTCACATGCCCGTATGGAACTTTCGCGTACCGTCGCATGCCCTTTGGCTTGTGTAATGCTCCCGGTACTTTCCAACGGTGTATGATGGATTAGAGACTTTCCATGATATGATCAAAAAGACTATGGAAGTGTTTATGGATGATTTCTCGGTTTTTGGGGATAGTTTTGATTCGTGCCTCTCCAATTTAGAAAAGATGCTAAAACGGTGTGAAGACACGAATTTAGTTCTTAATTGGGAGAAGTGCCATTTTATGTGTAGAGAAGGAATTGTGTTAGGACATAAAATTTCAAAGTCGGGAATTGAGGTCAATCGTGCTAAAGTCGATGTTATCGCTAAGCTCCCTCACCCGACTACCGTAAAAGGTGTTAGGAGTTTCCTAGGTCATGCAGGTTTTTATCGACGTTTTATCCATGACTTTTCCAAAATAGCTAGACCAATGAATCGCTTCTTGGAAAAGAAAAAACACCGTTTGTGTTTTCTAAGGATTGTATTGATGCTTTTGAGACTCTTAAAAAGAAGCTTACCGAAGCTCCGATCTTAGTTGTCCCAGATTGGAACCTACCTTTCGAACTCATGTGTGTTGCTAAGTAATTTCCGCGACTTGGTGCCCAGTTTATTAGGAAATGAAAGACGAAGCTCTTTCAGCCTATTACATTAGCTAGGATGACAATGACAGAGGCTCAAATTCATTACATTACCATGGAAAAGGAAATGCTTGACGTTGTGTATGCTTTTGAAAAGTTTCGGCCATATCTTGTGTATCTAAAAGATAGTGTATAGGTATTCACTCGGCTTTTAAAAAGCACCTTATGAACAAACTCAAGACGCTCTAAAGCGAGGTTGCTTAGGAGGGTTCTTCTCCTACAAGTTTTTGATTCACCATCCGTGATAAAAAAGGAATTGAGAATCCTTGCGGCAAATCATTTATCTAGACTTGAGACTATCATATGGATGTGTTGGAAAACTAAGGACCTAATGAACATTTTCCTTTAGAGACTCTTGGAGTTATTTCTAGTGAAAGTACCCCATGGTTTGCGGACTATGCAAATTTCCATGCGGGGAATTTTATCATCAAAGGAATGACAACTCAACAAAAAAGAAAGTTTTTTAAGGACGTTAAACATTATTTCTGGGACGATCCCTATCTTTTTCGTATTTGTGCGGATCAAATCATTCGACGATGTGTGCATGGGCAAGAAGCTATTGATATTCTCAAAGCTTGTCATGAAGGACCCACCGGGGGCCATCATAGTGCCAATCTCATCGCTCGAAAAATATTTGATGCCAGTTTCTTTTGGCCAACCATATATCGAGATGCCCATACTATGATCAAATCTTGTGATACGTGTCAAAGACAAGTCAAAAGTTCACAACGAGATGAGTTGCCTCAAAACGCTATTCAAGTTTGTGAAATCTTCAATGTATGGGGTATCGATTTTATGGGACCATTTCCGTCTTCACATGGGAATAAATACATCCTCTGTTGATAAAATATAATGCCTAAAAACATTAATAATATTTTTCACATCTTTACGTTTTGATAATCACAAAATATAAAAACGTTCAACGTAAAATTAAACGTAAACAAGTATTTAGTAGTAAATATTAATTTCAAACTTATATCACTCCAAGGTATGAATAAACAAATGCTTGATGCATTTTATGATCAAATGAAACTTTTATAAAATGTTGTAAACTTTTTATAAACATCATAAAATATTTTTTACATTTAAAAGAAATGTTTTATTCAAAATAAACATTTTGAATTTTAAATTTTCGAACCTAAAACGGCTAGAAATGGTCCAGTAAACACCTCCCCTGAATAGGACAAAAAGGGAGCGTCTGAATAAGGGGCGGCCCCCTTAATTTTAAGGGGGCCGACACCCTATTTAAGGGGGCCGGCCATAGATCCCGCTCCTCCTTTTTTTCCTATAAATACTGGACTATTCCCCACATTTTTTTTACCTTTTTGCACTCATTCTTTCTGCCTCCAAAACATCCCACTTCCACTATCCTCTCTAAAACCCTTTGATCATTTAATCATAAAGCTTTGTTTTCAAGTGATCCAAGCTATAATTCCTCAAGTGAGAGAAGAATACTTCAAATCATAGTGAAGAAGTGGTACACTTAGGTGTGCATAGCTAGCTTGATACAATTCATATCACCAATTTGTAAATCAATTGATATATCTTGTAGTTATGTGTAGTAGCTAGATCTTGGTGATCTTTGTAAGTATAGTTAGATCGTTGTGATCTTACCAAGTAGTGCTAGGTAGTTGTGATATAAGTAGTGTGGTGAAGTGAAGTCGCGAAGTTGTAAAGAAGTCGTAAAGTTTTAAAGAAGTCGTGAAGTTGTGAAGAAGTCGTGAAGTTTTAAAGAAGTCATGAAGTTGTGAAGTCGTGAACAAGTTCGTGGGTTGTGTTGTGATAGTTTGGTTTCTAGCTAAGATTAGAACTCGAATCTAGTTAGTGTCGGAAATTGATATAAGCAACGTTGTGTACGGTTTTCTCCGCCATATGGGAGTTTGTTGACATAGTGAAGAAAACTCTCGAGTTTGGTGCTCGGGGAGTGGAGTAGGGCGAAGAGGTGCTTCGTTACCGAACCACTATAAATCTAGCTGTTGTGGGTTTTGATTGTTCATACTATTTATCTCTTGTCGTACTTTAGTATATTTACATTGTTCCATTTTGTGCAAAGCAATGGAATTCACAAAAAGGTCGAATCTAAGTTTTACAAACATACATAAAACTTAAATTTAAAAAGCGGTAAACTATTTAACCCCCCTTCTAGTTTTCCACATCCTCGTTGCTATTGATTATCTTTCAAAATGGGTTGAAGCAAAGGCGCTCCCCACAAATGATGCTCGAGTTGTAGTAAAAATTTTGAAGTCTCTTTTTGCCCGATTCGGAACACCTAGAGCTATTATAAGCGATCATGGGACCTATTTTTGTAATGATCAGTTTGCTAAAGTAATGTCTAAGTATGGGGTCACTCATCGTCTTGCTACTGCTTATCACCCTCAAACGAGCGGTCAGGTGGAGGTGTCCAATCATGGTTTGAAACGTATTCTAGAAAGGACGGTTGGAGAAAACCGTGTCTCGTGGTCCAACAAACTAGATGACGCTTTGTGGGCATTTCGTACCGCTTTTAAGACACCGATTGGTTGTACGCCCTACAAGTTAGTATATGGAAAGTCTTGCCATTTACCTATCGAATTAGAGCATAAAGCATATTGGGCTTTGAAACATGCTAACTTTGATCTTAAAACCGAGGGTGATCACCAGAAGTTTCAACTTAATGAGCTTCGTGATTAAGCTTACGAGAATTCTTTGATATATAAAGAGAGGATGAAGAAGCTTCACGACTCAAAGATCAAAAACCGTATTTTCAATGTTGGTGATCGAGTTCTACTCTTCAACTCTCGTCTTAAGATATTCTCAGGAAAGCTTAAAACTCGTTGGTCAGGACCTTTCACCATCACCAAAGTTTTTCCATACGGAACCATTGAGTTATCTCAACTCGATGGTCCAAACTTTAAGGTGAATGGTCATCGTGTGAAGCATTACTTCGGAGGGGATTTACCACCCAAGGTAGTCCAGGATCTCCACACTTTCTCCAAGAACGAATGAATTCGGGGATCGAGTCAAGCTATGTGACTCGGTTACCAAAAACAAAACGCTTCGTGGGAGGCACCCCATGCTTATCCTTCTATCTTCTTTTTTATTTCTATTGTGATGTGAGGAGGCTTGTACACTTCCGATTCTTGTTGTTTGTGCTTGTGATTGTTTGCAGGATTAACCTAAAATTTTCTAAAGACTCTCGTGTTCGGTGTTTTATCCCGGTCCACTCGAGCTTCCTAGCCTTTGCTTGCCATTAGTTTGGGGAAATCCGATATCCTAAGATTATTATCGACTAACATTTATCTTTTAGCATACTTGATAAGAAGGCTTAGATGTTGTGATACTTTCTCCATTACATTAGATATGCATTCGAATTTTGAAGTTTTAGGTATGGGGTTTTTAAGTTCTTAGGCTATGTAACATTGAGGGACAATGGTTTAATTTTTAGTATGGGGTAGTATATCTTGGATATGAATCTTATCTTCCTTTGGGCGTGTTCACAGTACCCCGTTTTCCCGCCAAAAAAGTTTTGTTTTGTCATAATTTTGACTTTCCTGCTGGGTAGAATAAGAATAAATTTTGACTCGATCGAGCGTGTTGAGCTCTAGCTTGTTCCTTAACTTTTAGGCTAAGCATTCGCGGAAATTCGCGAAGAACGAAAAATGATAGAGTTAAGTATGAGTTGGATGCTAAACAAGGATTATTTGGAAATCGTAAGAGCTCAGGTATGATTAATTTGTGGCTTTTTCTCCAATAAGCTCTTAACGGATTAATAATACGTTGCTGTTTTTGGAGATTATATACTTAATCAACATTTTTTTTTATGTAATGTATAACAAAATTTTTAGTCTTAGTTCAAATTTATACTTGAATTTTTCAAAAAGAAGTTTTCTTAAAAAAAGAAAAAAAGAAAAAAAGAATCAAAATATAATAATAAAAGGTGTGGGCTGATAAAAGTTTACTACCTCTTGCCGGCTCACAACCAATGTGGTAGTCTTCTAAAGAAAGCCCATAGTAAGAATAAAAATCCGAGACTGATAAAAGTTTGCTGCATCTTGCTGGCTCACAACCGATGTTGCAGCCTTCTAAAAGGTCGAGGGTTACAATTGCATAAATGTTATGTTTAAGTTTGAATTAATAAATAGATCTCTTTTGGTTAAATTCAAATATGTTTTTGAACTTTGACTAATCTATTTTAAGTTTTTATATACTGGAAACCTGGGAGTTTTTGAAACCTAAGGTCTGTGAGTCCCGATACTAGTCTCTGTGGGGTGTCAAAAGCCTAGTCACTTAGCCGCAAGGTTGGGATGTGCCGAGACGAAAGTCGCTACATGGGATGATCTCGCCTTTCAAAAACTCATTATTCTCGGGTTTGAACGTGTAAGAATAGTATTTTGACAAAACGTTTATTCATGGTTGAATTCAAAATAGCACATCTCACCTGATTATAATATTGTCGGGAGTGAAAGTTCACAAATTGCAAATATGAGTAGTGTTAGCATCTTAACTGATAATTAGTGGTGATTTCGTTTTAAGTTTGGTTTGGAGCAAGTGAAAAGTCGGGAACGATGAATTTATTTAGTCGTAAGTTTACGTGACGACGATCAAAGCACTTTAAGGTATGAATATGACTTATAAAGCGTAGTTAATGATCAAAAAAAATATTTTGTCTTGCATACTAGTTTAATCATTTGCATAAACTCATGTAAGCTTGCTTAAATCCCTAGTAAACAAATCATTTCAAATAAACACCTAATTAATTAACAACTAGTTATATTAGTGAATAAGGCAAAATGAGATTAACCATAAATGAAAATAATCTTTTCATTTCTTTTCAAATCTAGAAAATCTTTCCATTTTAAGGTTAAGAAATATTTTCCTTCTAGAAACATGTACTAAATCAGATATTTAAGTACAATTAGAATATTTTATAAAGATTTATGGTTAACCACTAAAAGACAAAAAAATAGACTAATTCCACTAACAGATCCACCAAATAGGCAGATGGATCCAAGGTATGGTAGATCCATTGATCTGTGGAGTTGGCAGTTTTGAATCCGAATTTTTGACTATAAATAGGAGCCAAATGTTTTCATTTGAACTCACCCTTTCCTAACTTTTCTCTTGCATATTTATTTTATTTCATACATTCTTTGATCATTATACTTGTTATATAATCCATTACAAGTGATCCAATTATTCTACTCTTTAGTGAAGAACACAAAGAACACATCAAGCTTCAAGTGTTATTAGTTTAGTAGCGTCATCACATTTGTGATATTTATCCACCATCATCTATTTGTCTTGTGTAATCAAAGTTATATTATTGCTTAGTATTTTAGACCTTAAAATACGTAGTGTGTTAGATTGGTTCTATCTCGAAGTAGAACTCGGTGTTTAGCTCAGTACCGGAAAAAGTGTAAGCGACGTTGATATGTGAAAAATCACATATCCTTTTTATATCAAAAATGACCTTTAAATGATTAAATAATGCAAATTATGCTTGTATTTGTGTATTTTGTCGTTTGTGAATGTGTATGTACGGATATTGCAAAGATCACAAGAAAACGGTCAAAAACCAGACAAACACGGACACGAGAACGGATAGAGTGCAAAAGAGCCGGAAGGTTGCTATCAATGGTCAACATAGTAAATCCTTAGTTAACCATAGTCAACCATATGAAGACAAAAACCTAAAATACCCAAAACAGCCCCTCATTGTTAATAGAGTACACAAATGGTCCCTAAAACCCTAAAAACGGTTGTTATCTCCTTATAATAAACCAAAACCATTAACTCGTTTACCCTTTCAAATAACCCAAGCCCAAAAATAAATGCAACTGTGGCCCATTCCTTTTATACCCGGGCCCAAGTCAAACCCCCAAATCCCCGGGTCAAATAAAGATATAAAAAGAAAAGAAAAGGGCAGGAAATCCCGTTTTTACTATTCATCGTCGTTCCCAACTATTGCCCCGTTAAAATCAAAGGGTTAATTCAAATTGATGATGTGGCATCAAGATTCGAGTACTAAGCTATGAGCTGGCAAAGTTAGACGTCATCAAGCTTTCTCATTGGTCAAACCAGGACAAGGGTATGACACGTGGAGTCAAGGAAACACACAAGGAATGGAAATTTTACACTAAATCCTTTGCTAAAGAGGTACAAGTACCCTGATACACGGATTGCCACGCTGGCAATCCGTGTGCTCACTTATTTGATCCAACGGTGAAAGATTGGTATCCAATGATTAGAGATGAATGAATGATCAGGATTAAAGGGAGCGTCTAACCAACTTCAAGTCCTGGAACCTTCTTCTTTGGCTATAAATAGCAAGCTTCCTCACACACAGCAAACGGAAGCTAGTGAGATAGATTTTTATATTTTAGCTTATTAATTTTGGTTATGTAATTTTTCTTTACAAACTGTTTTTTAGCTTATTGTTTACTAAATGTAATTTCCTTTTTCACTATTGTAATCAACTCTATTATTAATAGAAGTTAAGTTTTCTTATTATGCACTTTACTTCTCTCAAGCTTACTTTTATACAAAATTTTGATAAATAAGTTGTTACTGTTTCATAAGCTTGTTATAAGCTCATCTCCTAAGCTCTTCTGTCTCTAATGCTTAGATGATATCTCAACTTAATCATTAAATTTACTTAAATCTAATTATCAGTTTAATACCCTAGGCTCATGGATGGATTGGTCAGCTTTGGCATGATAAGCTTACCTGGAAGCGGGGGGCTTATTGGACTTTACTAGCTTATCCTATGATAAGCTAGAGCTTGTTGTAGTTATTTGAGCATTTATTCTGAAGCCTTGTTTTTAAAGCAAGGGCCTCCTGTAAGTCCTTTTTACAATTTTAAACTTAATTTTGCTTTATTAGCTTTATAAATGCTTATATTTGGCTTATTGTTGTTTTTAATTAGCTTATCTTATACTATATTTGTTGTTTAAATGCTTAATATGTTTATTAGTTTTAGCTAGATTTTAGTTTATAAAAACTGTTCAAATCTACATAAAAATAGCTAGATTAGCTAGCTTATTGTTCTGCTTATTTCAGTGGCATTAGATCTATAATTAGGACTATTTTTTGCTTGTTAATATTCTGTGGTATAACATGTTTGTGCATAAAAACTCATCTTCTTAAGCTAAAAATGGATTTAAGACTTTTTTTGAAGGGTGTTTGGCACAAGGCTCAAGTACTAAACCAAGTTAGTACTGCCAATGCCATTGGTCATTTGGATTGGTTTAAATTACATTTGCAGGTTTATAAGATTTGGATTTAAGGAAATTTTTATTAGGTTTAAATTAGCTTCTTCATATATGTGATTTAGCTATAGTTAATTCTGTTGTTCTAAAAGCTCAGTTCTATTAAGCATTATAAGCTTAGTTTGTTTTTTCTTCTAGAATAATTGCCTCAATTTACATTTAGTTGGTGATTTAAAGTTATAGGAAACTAGCTCTTTAGTTGCCTGTGTTAGTTTTGAGCTTTGATCACTTTAAGTGTCAACTGCATCAGCAGTCTTAAAAAGCCAAATTGCAAATTTCTAGCTTAAAAATCAGTAGGTAAAATTAAATTTTAGCTTTTCATACTTAGTATACTAGTAGGTTTAAGGTCGATGTCAATCACTCTCAACTTATTTTGTACTTAAAAGTTTATTTGCTTATCTGTCTTTAAAGCTCTAAAGTGCTAGTTGTCTTTTCAAAGTTTACTCCTGAAAATACTAAGTTACAATAGTATTTCAACCCACTTTTTTCATTGAGTAATTGATTTCCAAAATGATTTTTAAAAGCTGTTCCATGTAGCTTTTAGGACATGCTTTAAGCAGGAATAAAGCTTATCTTCTTAAGGTTCCATCTTTGAGCTTATTTTTAAGCTCAAAAAGTGTAACCCTTGCTGTTTGTATGCAGTTTTTAGCTTAAGTGCTAATTGGTTTGTTTGTGCTTATCTGCTTATTTTCCTAGCTTATTTAGGTTAATTTGCTTATTAGGTTAGCGTAAGTCTATCTTAGCTTATTTCCTTAGGCTTAGAACTTATTTTTAGCTTATATGCATATTAGCTTAAAAACCTTAAGTTTTTAAGCCTTTTAGTACTTTTGTCGTTTTTAGCTTTTTCAGCTTAATGTCCTTGCTTATTTTTGTTTGTATTTGCTTATTAGGTTTAGTATTAAGCTTGTCTTAGCTTATTAGCCCTTTTCATTTGCTTTTTAGTGCTTAAATTGCCCAAACAGTTAGCATTATAAGCCTTTAAGAGTAAAAAGCTTTTCTGTCTAATTTAGCTTATTTATGTGCTTATTTTAGGTTTATAAAAATAGTTGTTTTGCAAAAGTAGCTTATTTTTAAGTGTTTTCAAAAGTTGTAAAAAAATGGCAAAATTTAAAACACTTGGATAGTGGGAAGCCCGGGTTGAGCAGTAGACTCCGAAAACCGGGGACCTTACCACCCTCGCAAGCGTTTTTTTAACCCCCACACACTCAACCATTGTGCTACAATAGCTCATCCGGTATATCTTTGCACAATCTAATATTTATACACGTTTTAGGCTTTTAGTATAATAAGTGTTTTAGCTAATTTACACTGAAAAGCTTATTCGATAAGCTGTGTTTCCAAGATTATTTTTCCTAGATTCCTCATTGTTCAAGCTATTTTTCGTAATTTTTTCAAGATCTTTATAAATAGTTTATTATTTTTAAACATTTAATTTAGTTAAAATCATTTTTAATTCATAAAAAATTATAAAAAATTCAAAAAAATATAATTCTTTTTTAGAAAATTTTCTTTTAACATTTAGGACTTAGGAAAAATAGATTTGCTTTCGTAGGGTTTAAATTGCAAAATTTCATTTTTTAAAGAACGGGATTGATTTCCGTTCACGTTTTTAGAGTTTTTAAGCCCTAAACACTTTCGTTTTTAGTCTAGTTTTCTTTGTTATAGCTTTTTATACAATTAAGTCTTTCAAAAACCAAAAAGATCATTTTAGGCTTAATTTTGATAATTTAGGGTTTTTAGGTCCCGTTTTGGATTCCCAATTTGCATTTTTAGTTAAAATTTACTTTCCCGTATAGATTTTTTATAGTTAGGTTTAGTTGTTCCTTTATTTACTCACTATTAGGATTTTAGAAAACAAATCATCATTGAACCAATTCAAATCATTGTCCAAATAACAAACGTGGTCTCAATTTAATAAATCTTTGGGAAAACGACCCGGTAATCACTTACCGGTTAAAACGTGTAGTATTTTTGTAAGATTTTTCCTACTACCTTTGTCCTCAAGGGTAGTTTTGGAATTTTCTATACTTTGGATATTATTACGTATATAATTGACTTACATCAGTTTTTGTTTTGGCTTATTTCTCAGCTTATTCGATAAGCTATTTTCCCCATCTTATTTTTCTTAGATTCTACATTGTTCAAGCTAATTTTCATGATTTTCTAGTTTTTTTATAAATAGTTTAGTATTTTTAAACATTTAATTTCATTTAAATCGTTTTTAATTCATAAAAAAGTCAAAAAAATATAATCCTTTTTAAAAAAAAATTCTTTTAATATTTAGAACCTAGGAAAATTAGATTTGCTTTCGTAGGGTTAAAATTGCAAAATTTTGTTTTTTAAAGAACGGGATTGAATCCCGTTCATGTTTTTAGAGTTTTTAAGCCCAAATGTCTTCCGTATTTGATCTTCGTTTCTTTGTTCTAGCTTTTTAGTCAATTAAGACTTATAAAAACCAAAAATATCATTTTAGGACTTAATTTGTTAATTTAGGGTTTTTAGGTCCCGTTTAGGATTCCCGTTTTGCATTTTTAGTAAAATTTGTTTTCCCTTAAGTGTTTTTAAGTTTTGCCTTAATTTTCCCGTAGTTTTAGAAAACCAATATCAATCTTGTTCCATTCAAGCATCGATTCTCAAAACGACTCTCGACTTTCAATTGCATTCCTCGTTGGGGAAACGACCCGGGAATCATACTCCCGGATTACTATAATTGTTGGACAAAAAAAAAAAAAATTTTTTACTTACCCTCATATATATATATATATATATATATATATATATCTCAATAATTACTTTGTATTTATATATTAATATATATTTATAAAAGGTATTTGATTCTAATTAATCAGTTTTTGGCGCCGCTGCCGGGGAGGATTGTCTACGATTGTTGAAGCCGTTTGAAAATTTTTGTTTGAAGATCCTTCCGTGTGAAGTTATTTTGTTTATATTCTTATAAAAAAATTAAAAAAGTTTTTTTTATTTAGTATAATTATAATATAAAAAAATCAATCAAAAATTTTAAAAAATTGTCCATAAAAAGAAAAAAATTTTACCAAGTTGGTAAAAAAACACCAACATATAATAGAAAGTTAAACAAACTATAAGAGGGGTATAAGGCGGGTTGTTCCTAGGAACTACGACCCTAAAGGAGAAAGGTTTTTAATAGCTTCGCGCTTTCCTACTCCTCCGCTCCTTTGTGCGTTTTTCTCTTTGAAGAGTTACCGAGAAGCGAGTTGATTATTAGGTTTAAGTGTCTTATCTCATTGTCCGTTATTAAAATACATTGTGAATACATTGTTGAAAAACCAAAAAAAATATTAAAAAAAATATATAAAAAAAATTAGTATAAATTTTCTTTTTACATTTTAGTGCATGCGCACTCGTTCTCAATCTCGTAATTCTAACCGTCAACAACAACAAGTCCCACCGACTTTTGTTGAACCATTTAATCTTGTGGAACCAATTGAAAATCAAGCTCCTCCCGTAGTTACGATGGATGATAATCGTACTATGGCTCAATTGCTCGAAGCACCCACCGAGGGTTACGAGGATGGCATCGTTGTTCCCGATATCACCGCGGAGAACTTTGAGCTTAAGCACGGTTTGCTTACCCTCGTTCAAAACAAACAATTTTTCGGACATGACAAAGAAGACCCTCATGCTCACATCCGTTATTTCAACAAGATCACTTCTACGATGAAGTTCCCGAACGTCCCGAGTACGTCGGTAAAGCTTATGCTTTTCCCATTTTCCCTCGAGGGTGCCGCCTGGATTTGGCTTGAAAAAGAACCCCCTCGATCGATTCTCACATGGGATGATCTTGTTTTGAAATTCATCAACAAATTCTTCCCTCCTTCTAAAACAACAAATCTTCGAAATGAAATCACGAGATTTCAACAACGATTTGATGAAACTTTTTACGAAGCATGGGACTGATTCAATGATCTTCTTCGGGCATGCCCACATTATGGATTTTCGAAGTTACATCAACTCGATACTTCTTATAATGCTTTGAACTCTAATGATCAAGATTCATTGAATTCCGCCGCGGGTGGTAATTTTTTAGATAAAATGCCTCGGGATTGCCTAAGAATCATCGAGAGCAAATCCAAAGTTCGTAATTCACGTAACAAACCGGTTGTTTCCAAAGTGAGTACGAGCAATTCTACCCCCGGTATTTCTCCCGATGTTGTCGAACTTAAAGATATGGTGAAAGCTTTACTTCTCGATAAGAAAAACCAATCCTAAACTCCCGCTCCCATAAAAGCGGTCGAGGAAAGTTGTGTAACTTGCGGTGGTGCTCATTCTTACCGAAATTTCCCCGCCACCGATGGCAACGTTTATGGTGATAATATTCAAGAATACGTTTTCCAAGCCGCCACGGCTAATTTCAATCAAGGAAATACCGGTTACCGAGCCCCGATTGCTAACCAAATTTGACCTCCCGGTTTTCCTCCCGTTCAACAAAACCAAGGAAATAACCAAAACCGTTACAACCAAAACCGGGGGAATAATTACAACCAAGGACAAATTTATCGACCTCCGATTAATCAACCCCCGGTTCACCAAGCTCCACCTTACCAAGCTCCGGCTCTGCAAACACAAAGTGTGTCGAAGGATGATTTTAAAAACTACATCAAAGCTAATGATGCCGTTATGAGAAATATGCAAAACCAAACCCAAAACATGCAAAATCAAATGACCAATTTAACCGATTTGCTTACCAAGTTCATGAATTCCAATACCGCTTCTACTTCAGGTTCAGGGACACTCCCTAGTAATACCATTACTAACCCGAAGGTAGATTTGAAGGGTATTACCACCCGAAGCGGTGTTGCTTATCAAGGACCCACGATTCCTACTACTTCTTCTTCTCCTCCTAAAGTAGTGGAATGTGAAACCGAGGTGACAAAGGACACGGTGCCTCCTACTAATAACAGAAGTACCAAAGACGTCCAACCTCCGGTTGTCCAAGTTCAACACCCAGTACCAAATTATGAGCCCGTTAGTGCTCCGATGCCTAACCCGAAACCATCAATTCCATATCCGTCTAGACTTAATGACCAAAAGATCCGCGAAAAAGCTAACAATCAAATTGAGAAATTTTACCAAATCTTTCAAGATTTGCATTTCGAAATTAGCTTCGCGGATGCTTTAATTCTCATGCCTAAATTTGCTTCGACACTTAAGAGTTTGATTGGAAACAAAGAAAAATTAAGTGAAATGGCTAGAACTCCGTTGAATGAGCATTGCTCGGCGGTTCTCCTCAAAAAGTTACCTGAAAAACTTGCCGGAAAACTTAGAGACCCCGACAAATTTCTTATAAACCGTGGTGTGACTTTCCCGCGGAATTGATTAGAGTGCTTACCTTAGCCTAATCTTGGCGCTAGTATAAATCTCATGGCATTATCCTGTGAAAAAGCTTTCTCTTCCGAGCCTTCACTCCTACTTGTAGGACTCTTGAACTTCGGTACCGTTCGATTTACCCAACCTGATCGGTATCGTCGAAGATGTCTATCCTAAAAGTAGGAAAGTTCAAAGTCCATCCCGGCCGACGTTGAGTCTAGACTTTGATGCTGATCCTCGAGTCCCTCTAATTCTCAGGAGATCCTTCTTAAAGACCGAACGTGCTTTGATTGATGTTTACGAAGGAGAATTAAACTCTTCGTGTTGGAAAAGAAGCCGTAACATTCAATCTTAAACCAAATTTCGAGATACTATCCACTAATTACGATGATATGACGGGAACAGAATCGACGCCATTGAAATGGCTTGTGAGGAGTAGTCTTAAGAAGTTCTCTATTTCTCGACTTAATGAGAGTGGTAATCCCACTCCTTTATTATGACCCGATTTCATCGTATTCTACTCTTCTCCAGTCCTCCACTTCCCTTCGAGATAGTGATTTTCGCTCGAGAGAATTGATGCTTTCCTCGCTCTCTAAAGATGACAGCCAACTTCACCTGGAAAGTTGATTGACTCTTACTATATACCCGAGGGGGATATTCTCTTCTTGAAGCAATTTCTCATGATGATCCAGTCATTACCTCCCTCCCACTCAAGGAAACTATTTGCCTAAAATTCGAAAAACAACTTAAAGTTTTGTGAAGCTAAACTAAATTAAATCTTCAATGGATGAACCTCTCGAAGTCGAACCTCAAGACTTACCTCCTCATACTCGAATATGCTTTTTTTTAAAGGTGACAAACAAGTTGCCCGTCTTAAATGCTAAAGACTTGAGTGTCGAGACAAAAGCCTCGCGTCCTATAAAGTTATGAAGTCACACAAGCGACCATCTCTATGGAACTTCCTCCAACATCAAGGTATTAACCCGGAATTTTATACTCAACAAAGACATCTCTTATGAAGAGGATACAAACACGACGTTCAACACCAAAGACGGGTGAATCCAAAAATCCACGATGTTCATCAAGAAAGGGAGTGAAAAACTTCTGACGCAGAATTAATGTACCTGATCTGGAAGGAGTCCTTAGGGTACGCCCCTACAATTTGCGTACCAAAAAAAGGTGGCTTTACCGTTGTTGAAAATGATGAAAATGATTAATTTCCACTCGATTGTAACGGGATGGCGTGTTATAGCCTTACTACCAAAAGTTAAATGAAGCCAACCGCCGTAAAGAAACCACTTTCTACTACCATATTATGGATCAAATGCTCGAGAGTAATTCATCGGAAACGAGTACAATTGTTTTCTGATGTTTCTCAGGTTACTTTCAAATTCTTATCGACCCTCATGATCAAGAAAAGACAACATTCACGTGTCCTTATGGAACGTTCGCCTACTGTTCCGCATGCCTTTTGCTATGCAATCACACGGGCACTGTCCAAAGCGTGTATGATGGCTATCTTTCATGATATGATCGAAAAAATGATAGAAGTCTTCATGGACGACTTTTCGGTCTTTGGGAATTCATTCGGAAATTGCTTCTCTCGTGTAGACAAGATACTTCAAAGGTGCGAAGACACCAATCTTTGTATTAATTGGGAAAAGAGTCATTTTATGGTTAAGGAAGGAATTGTCCCGAGAGCGCGCGCGCGCGGATGATCTACCAAAATGGGATTCAGGTCGATAAAAGCCAAAGTCGATGTGATGGCAAAGTTACCTCAATCCCACCCCACAGAGCGAAGGGTGTTTGGAGTTTCCTCGTTATCCCAGTTTCGGTAGCCGGGGGACGATTCATTAAGGATTTTCCAAATTTCCCGATTTGCGGATAACTCATCTATATTGAAAAAAATACTCCCTCAGCTTCGCTGATGAATGTAATCAAGCTTTTAAACGTTAAAGAAAAAACTTAACCGAAGCTACACCAATCGTGATTGCCCCAGACTAGACTACCCTTTGAGCTTATGTGCGTTGCAAGCGCCTTGCCCATAGCGTGCAGTCTTGGGGCAACGTCATGAAAAACACTTTAGGCCTATACACTATGCTAGCAAAACAATGAATGAGGCAGAATCGCATTACACCACGACAGAGAAAGAAATGTTAGCCGTGGTGTATGCCTTCAAAAAATTCCGGTCTTACCTCATCTTGAACAAAAGCATAGTGTATACGGATCACTCCGCCCTAAAATATCTCTTTGCTAAAAAAGATTCCAAGGCAAGATTGCTCCGGTGGGTTCTCCTCCTTCAAGAGAGTTTCACAAGTCAATATAATTGACCCTAAGGCCCAGAATCTCGGCGGCCGATCAGTTTTCCCCGATTAGAAAATCCGAAAAAAATGTGCTCGACCCAAAAGAGGTAAATGAAAAGTTTCCTCTCGAGACACTTAATATGGTGACTTTTCATGGTGACTCAAGTACCCCGTGGTTTGCCGATTATGCAAATTACCACGCGAGGAATTTCATTGTTAAAGGGATGTCGTCCCAACAAAAGAACAAGTTTTTCAAGGATGTTAAACACTACTTTTGGGACGACCCCTATTTGTTCAAAATATGTGCGGATCAAGTGATCCGGCGGTGTGGTTCGGGCCAAGAAGTGGGTGACACCTCACAGCTTGCCATAAGCTGGAACCCACGGGACATTACGTACCACAACAACAACGCCAAAAAAAGTTTTTTGCGACTCAGATTTTTATTGCCCAACCATTTTCAAAGATGACCCAATGGACTTGGTCACCCGATGTGACACTTGTCAGAGTCAAGGAAAATTTTTGTAACGTGATGAAATGCCTTAAAAATCCATCCAAGTTTTCGAAATCTTTGACGTGTGGGGCATCGATTTCATGGGGTCGTTCCCGTCTTCACGAGAGAACAAATATATACTCGTGGCGGTCGACACTTTATATTGAAATATAGAGTTCATAATTATCTTAACTTGTCAAAATGGGTTGAAGCAAAAGCGCTCCTCACCAACGACGCCTGAGTTGTTTGTAAATTTCTTAAATCTCTATTCGCCTGATTTGGTGCCCCTCGTGCTATCATAAGTGATCGCGGAACCCATTTTTGAAATAACCAGTTTGCAAAGGTCATGCTTAAATACGGAGTTCTACTCACCGTCGTCACCACCGCTGTTATCCCCACAAACAAGTGGTCAAGTATGAGAAGTTATCCAATCGTGGCTTGAAACGAATTCCTTGAAAGACCATGGTCGAGAACCGTGCATCATGGTCGGGATAAACTAGATGAACACTTTAGGCCTCCGTACCGCTTATAAATCACCCATCGGTGCACTAAAGTCCATATATGCTCGGTGCTCCTTATCACAGAGCAAGTCATCTACCGATACGATTTGACTCCCGAAGCACAAAGCCTACTGAACCTTGAAGGCATGCATAACTTTAACCTATAGAGCAACGAAGTGATCACCATAACGTTTCACTCTCATATGAACTAATTGAACTTCGTGATCATGCCTAATGATAAACTCTTTTGATCTATATATGAAATCAGAGGATCCATGACTCAAAGATCAAAAACCGCGTTTTCAACGTCAGTGATCAAGTCCTCCTCTTTAACTCTCGATTGAATATGTTCTCGGGCAAGTTAAAATCCCGTTGGTCTGGACCATTCACCATTGCCCATGTCTTTCCATATGGCACCATTGAGTTATCCCAAAACTCCGGGCCAAATTTCAAGGTGAACGGTCATCGAATTAAGCACTACTTTAGAGGGGACGTACCAAAATTGGTTGTCCCGAATCTCCAAACCTTCCCCAAGGACAAATGAATTCGAGGATTGGGTCAAGCTTAGTGACCCTAAACAAGCGCTTCGTGGGAGGAAACCCATGCTTATCCGTAGTAATATTATGTAGTAATGAATAAGTGTTTTTTGTTGTGAGAGGTGTGCCTCTTTCCATTCTCGTTTGCTTGTGTTTTTATGATTGTCCAGGATTGTCCCGGATTTTTGAAGCCTCTCGTGCTCGTGGTTTTGTCCTTCGATCACAAGAGCTTCAAATCCTCAGCTTCATTTGGGAAATCCAATATCCTAATCTTATCGACTAACGTTTATCTTTAAGCATACTTAATAAACGGCTTAGGATTTACGTAGAGACCATTCTTAAAACATTGAGGCATCTAATTTTGAATGCTATATGTGAGGGGGATCTATCGATTGATGATGCCTAGCAGCTCTTATGTTCTATATTGAGCGTAATCCCGTTTTTACCACCAAAATTTCAAAAACAATGAAAATAATTTAAAATTTTTCAAAAATAAAATAAGTGTTTTGTCATAATTTTGACTTTCCTGCTGTGTAGAATAAGAATAAATTTTGACCCGATCGAGTGTGTTGAGCTCTAGCTTGTTCCTTAACTTTTAGGCTAAGCGTTCGCGAGAATTCGCGAAGAACAAAAATTGATAGAGTTAATTATGAGTTTGATGCTAAACAAGGATTAGTTGGAAATCTTAAGAGCTCATGTATGTAATTTGTGGCTTTTTCTCCCATAAGCTCTTAACCAGATTAATATACGTGCTATTTTTGGAGATTAAACCTAAATCAACAATTTTTTATGTAGTATATAGCAAAAATTTTAGTCTTAGTTCAAACTTATACTTGAATTTTTCAAAAAGAAGTCTTCTCTATAAAAAAAAGTTATATGAAAAATGATGAAAAATGAAAAAATATATAATAAACTGTGGGCTGATAAAAGTTTGTTGTATCGTGCCGGCTCACAACCGATGTACAAGCTATCTAAAAAAACCTCATATCAAAATATCTCTCTAAATTCCAAAACTGATAAAAGTTTGCTGCATCTTGCCGGCTCACAACCGATGTTGCAGCCTTCTAAAAGGTCGAGGGTTACAATTGCATCAATGTTATGTTTAATATTTAAGTGTGAATTAATAAATAGATCTATTTTTGTTAAAATTTAAATATGATTTGAACTTGACTATTCTAGTTATAAGTTTTTAAATACAGCTATGTGTATTCAGGAAACCTAAAGTTTATGAAACCTAAGGTCCGGATCCCGATCACTAGTCTTTTGTGGGATTGGTCAAAAGCCTGGCTCACTTAGCCGCGAAGGTGGGATGTGCCAAGACCAAATTCGCTACATGATGGGATAACTCGCCTTCCATACCTATTATTTCTCTCGGGTGGAACGTGAAACATAGAATTTTGCAAAACGTTGATCCATGGTTGAAATTCAAAATAGCACATTCACCTAAGATATAATAATTGTCGGGAGTGAAAAGTTCACAAGTTGCAAATATGAGTAGTGTTAGCATCTTAACTGATATTTAACTGTGATTTTGTTTTAAGCTTGGTTTGGAGCAAGTGAAAAGTCGGGAACGATGAATTTATCCTTTTTGGGGCATTCTCGGATCGAAATGCGTCTTGTTCTATGATCCCAAATGAAAATAACGAAAGTCAAATAAGTTAGTTAGTTGCTTAAAAAGAAAAGTACAAAAAAATGAGAAAAAGGAAAAATACAAAAAATATGTGTAGGAATAAGAGTATAAGAATGGTAAAAACGGGGCTTTTCAAAACTTATGAGTCTTTAATTCCCTTGATGAACACTTAGCTACTTTTCGAGGTAATTAGTCGAGGGAGATCGAGATTCTTAGTTTTCTAAGTGTTTACTTATAGCACTACGTGAGGACACACAATATCTTAGTATGGGGGATTTTGGTATGCGTTTAATTACACATACCTTTGACCACTAAAAGCGGACTTAAATGACTAAAAACATACCAGAAATACATTGTATTTGTATGTTTTGTATTTGTTTTATACAGGTAATGGATATCCAAGAAAAGGATAAAAATCGAAGCCAAAACGACAAAACCGAGCACGAGAACGGAAAGAGCGTGAACAAAAAGTCAAAGTTAAATCAAGTCAAAGTCAACCCCTGGAAGTGGATTTGGAAAGAGAATCGAAAACCGAACCCGAAAACCTAAACTGCCAAAAGTGGGCCCACCCGTACCCACTTAGTGGGCCCGAGAAAGCCCACTTATACCTTATACACCCTAAACCTAAATAAAATGCCTAGGTTCTTATATTTTTATACCCGGCCCAACACAAGCCCAATCCCATACCCTTTTATAGCACCCCGTTAACCACACCCTCTTTTATAACATCCCCGTTAGTCATTTAAGGACTAATGGTGCAACCCATTCCCAAACCTCAAGGACCAAAGTTACACAACTTAAGGACAACCCCTGCAATTCAGTTATACACTTTCAGGGACCTTTCTTGACATTCCCCAAACTTCAAAATAATCGGGGAACACTGTACATCTTCTTCAGTACCCTGTCTCCACTACCAGCCAAATTCACCCACAACAATGTTCCCCTTTCTTCTCCACTTTGTCTACACACCCCATACCTTATCCCACCAATTGCCACCTTGGCAATCTTCAATCATCATAAATCCGTTGTCAAAAGGAAATGACAAACATCAATGGCTTTTGATCATAAACACTTGGACACTACTCAAATAGAGGGCTACGATTGAGAATTTGAGAACCTCTCGCAACATAAGAAACACAGAGCTAGAGCCACATCGCAAAAGAAGCACAATACCTATACATATCTTATCCCTGTTTAAAATAGGTTCCTTGTAAGCCCGAATGAGGCACTTAGTCATTTTATCTAGCTTTTTAGTTTCCAGCTTATATTTTAATGGTTTCTAGTTTATTGTAATCTTTTTAAGCCTTGTACTGATTTATAAAGTTTAATGAAAAAATGAGTTTTTATGTTAAAATCCTGTTTCTAAGTTAAAGTTTATTATGTTTTAAAACTGTTTCACAGGCTCACAAAAGCTCTTTTTACAACTTTCTTAAGCTGTTAAGTTAAGCATTATAAGTTTTTCCATAACTTATAAAGGTTAAGTCCTAGTTCCCTAAAAATCACTCAAAAATCTCAAATGGATGATAAGCTTACAATGGAAGAGCTTATGGGTTTTACTAGCTTGTTTTATATAAGCTAGAGCTAGTAGATAAGCTCTTTTAAGCTCATTTGCCTTGTTTAAGCAAGGGCCTTATTTAAAATTTTTCTTTTTTATCTAAGTTTTAGCTTATTTCACTGTAGCATTGCTTATTTACTGCTTATTTGGATTGGGCTTATTTAATGCTTACTACGGCTTATTTAGATGTTTACTTGCTTAAAATATGTTTGTCGTTAGTTTTAGAAGTTCATTTAGTTTTTAGTTTTCTTAAATTTCTTGTCTATTTTATGCTTATAATTGGTATACTCTGTCTCAAGCTTTGTTTTAAGTTCTTAAGTGTTATTAAGATTTGCTTAATATTGCTTGTTTTACTTAGTTAACATCTATTTTTTAAAAGTTTTAGCTTAAAACAGTTTGAATCAAGTTAAAATTAGTTTTTAAATGGGTGTTTGGTTTAACTGATTTTGAAGGTCAAACGGTCAAAATGAGTTAATTCTTTGGTCACCTAGTTTAAACTTGAAATCAGCCTAAAATTCAGTTGTAAAAGTTTTAAGGTATAAAACTCAAAATTAAGGTTTTAAGAGTTCATTGTTTGAATCTGTTAAGTTTATAGCTCATTGCCTTTGCTTATTTGATTGTGATCTTGCTTATTGTCATTTTGTGAAGTTTTTGTGTTTATGCATGTGTTAAAAGAAGTTAGAAACAAGGCTAGACAGCCAGCAAGCGTTGTTTTTGAGTTTTTTTTGCCAAAACTGATCAAAGATCGCTAAAGTGTATCATAAAAAATTAAAAGAAATTGGCTTTTTTTCATTGCATTACTTGTGGCTCACCCTAATTTCACAAACTCTCTTTATTGTTGATTCTTGTTCTTTACGGGATACAAGCTGTAATCTGTTTGTAGGTTAAAAGTCCAGAGGATCTGTTTGTGTTGTCTTATTTTAGCGCAAATGTAGTGGTTTTGTTAAGATTAGCATAAGTTATCAAAATTTGTGTAATTGTTTTAGTCAATGTGAGATAGCCTTTCATGACAGCATTTTAAGAGTGCTTATTTGAATTCAAAAAGGCTTTTTCTTTGTTGTTCTATTGTAGCATTTTTGCCATTCCTTTCTTAGTGGTATAAGCCACTAAGCCATAAGGATCCATTTGCTAGCTTATTTTTAAGCAAGAAAAGTCCTTATTGGTAGAAATTTCTTATTAAATATTTGTCCCTTTTTGCTTATCAGTTTGGCCAAAAAGGCTCCTATTGCTTAGTTAGCTTATTTGCTTATTTCTTTTGCTTATTTTAGTTTAGTGTTGCTCATTAGGATAGGTTTAGCTTAATTCAGCTTATTTGCATTAGGATAGAGCTTATTTAAGCTTATTTTCATTTTAGCTTAAAAATTTTAGTGTTAAAACTCTTTTGTTAATCTGTCATTTTCTAGCTTAACCCCTTTTGCTTATTTTTGTTTGTTTATGCTTATTAGGTATAGCTTTTTAGTTATTCTCAGCTTATGAGCCCTTCTTTTAGCTTAATAGCTTAAAAAGCCCAACAGTTAGCGTTTTCATAGCTTAGTGAAGTTTAGGCTTATTCTTTCTTTAGATAGCTTATTTAGTGTTTATTCGTGGTTTATAAAAAAGGTGTTTTTGTAAAAAGTGCTTATTTTTAAGTCTTTTAAAAAGTTATAAAAAATGGCAAAAACAAAAACATTTGGGATTAGGGGAAGTCCTAGGTGAGCAAGGCTCGAACCCGGGACCTCACCCTTATCACCAAACGTTTTTGCACAACACACACACTCACTCTACCAACTCACTCTTGGGTCTTTTTCGGTATATCTTTGCAAAATCAATCCTTCATACACATTTTAGCCCGTTTAGCTTATAAGCCATTTTTGGCTTATTTCACAAGCTTATTCGATAAGCTGTTTTCCCCATCTTATTTTTATTAGATCCCTCTTTGCTCAATGTACTTTTGCTAAAAAAATCAAAAGTTTTATAAATAGTTTAGTATTTTTAAACATTTAATTTCATTTAAATCGTTTTTAATTCATAAAAAATTATAAAAAAGTCAAAAAAATATAACTCTTTTTAGAAAATTTTCTTTTAACATTTAGGACCTAGGAAAATTAGATTTGCTTTCGTAGGGTTAAAATTGCAAAATTTTGGTTTTTAAAGAACAGGATTGAATCTCGTTCATGTTTTTAGTGTTTTCAAGCCCTAATCACCTTCGTTTTTAGTCTAGTTTTCTTTGTTCTAGCTTTTTTAGTCATTAAGATGGCGGGGGTGGGGGGGGGGGGGGGCGGGGGGGGGGAGGGGGGGGCGGTGGGGGTGGGGGGGCGGGGGGGGGGGGGGGTGGGGAGGGGGGAGGGTGGGGTGGCGTGGGGTGGGGGGGGCGGGGGCGTGTGTGTGAAAAGATCATTTTAGGACTTAATTTTGATAATTTAGGGTTTTTAGGTCCCGTTTAGGATTTCCGTTTTGCGTTTTTAGTTAAAATTTGTCTTCCCTTAAGTTTTTGCCTTAATTTTCCCGTATTTTTAAATAACCGATCATAATCTTGTTCCATTCAAGCTTAGATATCAAAACGACTCTCGGCTTTCAATTGCATTTCTCGTTGGGGAAACGACCCAGGAATTCATACTCCCGGATTACTATAATTGTGATTTTTTGATTCTTACCCTATATTTATATATTTATTTATATTTATTTATATTTATATATATTTATAAAAAGGTGTGAGTCAATCTTGGATCAAGGACCTTCAACACCTCCAAGCTATTCTTCAGGACCTTTAACGCCTCCAAGCTATTCTTCAAGACCTTCAACACCTACAAACTATTCTCTAGGATCTTCAAGAAATTAAGAGTGCTCAAACTGCAAGTACTTGCATGGAAAGATAAGTGTACTCAAGGCAACAATGGAAATGCATATGCATCCGGAACAACACATAGTTAATTCGGATGCACTATTTCACGAAGTTCTCAATGAAATGGAAAAACTTGATTTGGAGTAGTTTGTCATAGTGCAATGTGTAATTCGATGATTATCGAGTAGTTTTTCATTTTTGCAATGTAATTATATGTGTTTTTATTGTAGTGAAACCTTTTGTTTAAACTTTTATGATAACGAATAGTTGTTTTTAATCAAACGATATCAACCTTCGATATGCCAAATGGGTTAACAATAACATGAACACACCATAAAAACGTACGTATATTTTTTGTTAAAATATACGGAATATCGGACCGAAACGAACCTAAAAAACGTAGTTAAATTAAAAGTCAACAAAGTCAAACTCTATCCCCGGCGACATGTCGCCGGGGAAATGTCCAAAAAACTAGAAGCCCAATTTCGTAATATTAAGCCCAAACCAAACCAGAAGCCCAATTCACGTATCCCCAGCGACATGTCGCTGGGGAAACTTTGTTAACCAATTGACAGTATTAACCAATATCGTTAATACGGTCAACAAAGTCAACGTGGTATCCCCAGCGACATGTCGCTGGGGAAACATGTATCCACGTCACCACTAACGTTATTAACACTAATTATTTTTTTTTAATTAATAAGTGAATCCCCGGCGACATGTCGCCGGGGAAAAGTGAGCGGGAAAAATTCCCGCTGCGTTTTACGTTGAAATATTTGGTCAAAATTTAACGACATTTTCCCCGGCGACATGTCGCCGGGGAAAACCTCCGAATTCTTTGACTAAAAAGTCTACGAGAATTTGTGCCACGTAGGATCCATTTTTGTCGTTTAGCGCCTATTCCCCGGCGACAAATGTCGTCGGGGAAAATACCGTCACCTGTTCTCTTTTTTGTTGTAGTGTTTGCCAACTCAGCATTGTGTTGTCTTTAGCCTTTGTGATCTGTCCACACATGTTTTTGAAGATGACATATTTTAAATTATTAACAATATAGTATTCATACATATCAAAAGAAGCTACAAGCTACCAACGAACGGACATTCTTTTTCTAGCCAACTCATCTTCATATCGCAAAATCTGAGCTTTCGCCTGTGATTGTTTGTGCTAAATTTCTTTGCTCTTCGGCAAGTTTTCGTTGTCTTTCCTGCATGTGAACAAAATCATTAGAAATCATACACTATAAGATGTACATATCAGAATACATATATCTTGTGGGGCTAAACTATAAAATTTCAGCTATCCTCAAAATTATATACTATGCAACATATACAGATTATCTAAAATATCAGCATTTCGATTAGGCTAAAACATGTTAGGTGCTTGAATTGTTTTAACATGACCAATGTTGTAATCAATTTTCAACAGCGGTCACTTACTACTGTTCCTAATAGTTGTTGGAAAATGTACTACCTTAATAACGTAAGCAGATATATAATCTAGATCCAAATCGATTAAAAGTAAATTCGCATAAAACATGGGTATGGTAATTACGTAAACTCATTCTCCATTGACATACGTTTTCAGGTCATTGCAAGACACGCATACTGGAAATAGTGGTGTACAACTCCATCTCGGTAATTAATAGTGTAACTGTACCGAGGTTGAAAAATACTATGGTGAGAATCCTAAAGTTGGGAGACGAAGGTATGCACTCAAGGCTACACTAATCTAATGAATATTGTTTTGGTCTGATGTTTTTGTTTCAGGTGCCGCCAGTGCGGACCCAGAAAGTTAGAGAGCGGGGGGGGGGGGGAATAATTTTTAGACAAAATTTGTTGTACACCCAAAAATGAAGATAGAAATATAATGTTTTTTCATTGTTTGGCTTTAAAGTGGGGGGCAATTTGAGTTTATGATTGGGTGCACTTTAATAAAATAGTCAATAAAAATAAAATTTACACTAAAACTGATTTTTTTAGTGAATCATGGAGGGCACCGCCCCCCACAGGACTCATGTATGTCCCCCCTGGGTGTCGCCGCGTACTTTCATTTGGGAAAGGAATAAGGCAGCTAAGCTGGTCCGCCCTTAGCAAAGAAAATTAGAATACAGGTAAAAACCTTCTTGATCTTATAGATGTGAAACAATATGTACATACATGATATGTACAAAGTTGTTTTTCCTAATAACTGAAAATGAAAACGATCTCATGTGTGATAAGTAGTTTTCTCATGGCTTCAGTTGGTACAATTAGTGTGCATATATATATATATATATATATATATATATCAACACATGTGAAGCTTATGAAAGAATTGTATTTTGTGATCGAACGACTTAAGCTGTGATATCGCAATATTTATTCCAACAACAAAAGTTGATAAAGTATTGCTACGTTTAACGCAAATGTAAAACTCCGCACTTCGCAGCGGAGCGTGGGTCGAAAACCTCGTTTCATTAAATGGCTTGAAAGCAAAGCCATGCACAAGACCATTAAAATCCGCACATTTGTTGACCATGGTGTTTTTCTTATAATTATGATTTATACGAATACCCACAATACGGTATTTTGGTTAGATTTCACCAAGACCGTGTGTACTAAGTGACTCCACCCCCTCGTTCAACACATCGATGTTTTTAACCCGACACCAAGTGCATCATGACATTTCCTTGCATATTAATCAACTGTGATTATAAGTTTTATACCTATTAATTTATTTCTATTGATGAAAAAAAGACAAAACATACAATGAAAGAACCAATTAGTAAGTCATACCTTCTCATTCTATAGAAGCTTTGGCGCATTGACTTGTGTCCTTGTGTCTTTCTATTAAAGATTAGGGGTTCGACACAATGTGATAAGAAGGTTAAATTTCGCCAACTTAGTAAATTATCAAGATAATATCACCCTCATGGTCGAGTTGGTGTCTCAATCTCAGGACGATAGCCTTCCAAATGGTTGCTTGCATTTTGTTAAACTAAAACAGTTCACATGAAAATGAAAATATATATGAACATATATAGATATTATAACACCATTGCACGCGTAACCTTGACAACCTAAAAGAAACATTTCAAATATGATCATAAAAGCAAAACATATATATTATACGAACATTTTCATCAATGATTATCATTTCAAGGTTGATCACATTGGATTTGTTATGAACCAGTTGCGTCTAGGCTCGCAAAATTCGAACATGTAGGATGATATTGTCTTTTT
Source organism: Tanacetum coccineum (assembly GCA_026074375.1). NCBI lineage: Eukaryota > Viridiplantae > Streptophyta > Magnoliopsida > Asterales > Asteraceae > Tanacetum > Tanacetum coccineum. The sequence continues at coordinate 39,849 of BQNB010017957.1, forward strand.
CAGCGAACACATCATAAATCATCTCGCTTAAAAACCTCGACATTTGGTTGATGATAAAAAATCAGGGGTAGAGGGGGAAGGGGGGGGGGGCATGGGGGGGAGGAGTAGGGGTAATAGTTTAGGTGTGTTGGGGTGGGGGATAGGAGGAGGTAGGGGAGTTGTTTTGGTTAGTAGATGGAGCCGAATGGGTGTTGGGAGGGTTTAGAATAAGCATGGTGATTTAAAGTATCAAGTAAACAAATTATTGGTGTACACAATCGAATGATATGGTTTAAAAACCATATCAAAAGAGTGTTTTTAGGGATCAAGGGCTGTGGAATAGCCAATAATATAAGACTTACAAGCCTATATTTTATTAACTCACTCGTTTCCAAGTTTGTAATGTAGGGAAATTGATCTTTGAATGTCATACGCGCCACTCATTAAATGCGTTTGCAACAATACTTTGGTAAAACTTACCTCTTTTTAGGACTCAATCTTGGAAAAAATTAAGGTTTTTTTTCTTAACCCTCAGCTGACGAGACATACCCAATGACACACATCCAAAGTAACATGTGAGAATACAAATTCCGACAACGTATATACTTAGAGAAAGAAAGTACACAATTTGTGTATGTTTTTAGAGAGAGAGACAGCCAGTGAGAGAATTGCCTTGAAGAGGAGACGAAGAAGTATAAAAAAAAATAGACCGGACCAAAGATCAGCCCAAAGAAAAATGCGGAGCTTTAGGAAACCATACACATTTTATTAGACAAAATCATATATAATTAACAAAATAATTAACAGAAATAAATATACAGAAAGATATAACAACAGAATGGGGTTAAGCAGAAACCAACACTATGAAATTGATAAATAAATAAATCAGTAAAAGGTCATGGAACGAGGCACGTGTTGGACACGCTTCCCTTAAAACAGATTCGCCGTCTGTTTCCAGGGTACAACGTTCAAAGCTGTTGTACAGCCGGACCTGACATACTTGCCTGAAAAATCACGGAAACTTGAGTGCTTCTGATCGAAAAGATAAGCAGAAAACTTTATTAATGGAGTTATTCTTCTCTTTGTGTTTCTCCGTAGGCTTTTGAAATGGTTGAGATTGTCATCTATTTATACACATCCATATGCATATGGTGCAATCAATGCTGGTTAATCCTCATTAATTTGCCAATCATAATCAGCCAATTAATTGTCAATCAATGACTCATTAATCTTGCAAATCAGCCAATTAAAATAATAGTCAATGACTCATTAATTTGCAAATCATAACATCCAATTTAATTGTCAGTCAATGACACATTAATTTGCAAATAATAACACCCAATTTAATTATCAGTCAAAGACACATTAATTAGCTGTTATTACTCAGTTTAACCAATTTTCTCCATTCCAACTACCCTTCTTTGAGACTCGATATCTCATTCATACTATCTTCATTTTTGGACATATAATGGCTTGTTACAAAGCCTTACACTTAATAATTATATTTACTAATAATTATCTATGTCTAAAATTAGTGAAAACACATTTTTCACTAAAATTTTCCAACATGAGTGTCCCCAAACAATTGCAATAAATGAACAGAGAATTACACGTACAATACACCTCAATACAACACTCAAACCTAGTAATGATCAAGATGATCAATACACTAATAATACAAGACAAATGGTAGAGAGAAAGTTGAGATGAAAACACATAAACGAGATATAGATAATGAAACCTATATATTCGAAAGATGAACATATATTCACTATATTTTCACATGAGACCCCCATAGCTATAAAACAGATAGGTAAATAAATAACAAAAGTTACAAAGTTAAAATAATAACACATTAATTCCTTGAACTTTATAACAAGCGAAATTTATCGCAGTGGACACTTTTTCGTCCTTATTGTTTACAGAGGACAAACTTTTATGAATTTCCAAAATGGACAAAGATGTCGCCTGAAATGTTGAGAAGGGAAGAATATTTGACTGAGATAGCACGTGTCAATCAACCAATACACTACAAATCAAAGATTAAATCACAAGGACCCCATTGTCAGATGTCGCCCCACTTTTTGGGCGATATTAGTGAATTTCGGGTGATATGAAGCCTGGGGAAAATAACCTCGAATGACCGGTTGAATGACTATACATGGTGGTTTTCGTTTTTATATCACGGATCGCTTGTTTTTTTTATATCACCAGATTTGTTTAAGTGTTGATAAGTAAAGAAGTAGAAGAAAAAAAAGTGGTGGTGGTGGTGTTGTTGTAGTTGTGGTTGTGGTGGTGGTGCTGTTGTGGTGGTGTTGTGGTGGTGCTATAGTGGTGTTGTGCTGCTGTGGTGGTGCTGTGGTGGTGGTGTGGTGCTGTGGTGGTGGTGGTGTCGTGCTGCTATTGTGGTTTTCCAGCTACGATGTTGTGTTGCGGTGGTTGTTATTTGGTAGTGGTGTTGTGGTGGTGAATATGGAGAATTACGAGGTAAATTTTTTTTGTTATCACTGTTAGTGTTTTTTTGTTATATATATGTGTGTAGTAATATATACTATTATGTGTTTTTGTTTATTTAGGATAAACCCGTGACTTTGACGTGTAGAAGTAAGCTAAAGTTGATTAAATTGATTAGAACAAAATTTAGGAAAACTCCTAGAGAAGAATTATTTAGGAACACGTGTTTTGGTTGGTTGTTAGATTTAGTTGATTCTCAAGAGAATTGTGTGTTAATACATTTTATGACTTGCCGGCGGGAGGAGTTTTGCCTCATAACGGGATTAAGGTTTGGTCCAAAATTTAGTGAGCGCTATGAAGTGGGGCTTTTTCCGTTTAGGAGACTATTGTTTGACTCAGATACAGATGGTGAAGAGTTTGATAACCTACATGACGAGGATGTTGTGTCCGTTTGTCAGTTAGCTGTTTTGCATTTGGTATTATTAGGTCGTCAGCTAGCACATAATATCCCGGATTGGTGGTTGAGGTTAATAGATGATAAAAAATTGGGAAATTTATCCTTGGGGTTCGTTAGTTTGGGCTCAATTTTACGACCAGTTAGAAAATGCGAACGAAGTACGTGCGGAAAAATTATATGCGGCCTAAAATCGTCATATTCCTCGTCTTGCTAAGTATACATTGTCTGGCTTTACATGGGCCTTTAAGGTATGTCATATTTTAATTTTTAATCTTTATGTGTATGTATATTGTTAACGAATGTAAAGAAATAATTTCTTTGTAGACGTGGATATTGGAGACGTGTAATGTAGGG
>BQNB010017957.1:43465-69041 GCA_026074375.1 Tanacetum coccineum
TGACAACAGTAGTAGTTGACAACCATTACAACGCAACAAGCAAGACAACGAGTGAATCATTCATCAGAAACCATCGTCACATATATTTCAATCTTAGTTATGCTAAATCTTAACTATACAGATTTGGAATGCAGACCCCACCTTCGGAATTCTGTTGTTCTTTCCATATCTTACCCGTAACTCTCAGTTTGAGTTCCTTCTTGTCTCCACCCGAGAAAAAAAGCACCATGTTTCTCTGTATTATCAGCCCATCGTGGCTATCCCGCACCTTCCTATGGCTATCTCTGATGCTTCTTGGGGTTCCTTCCCATGTTAGTTTTCTCCCGTTAGCTCCAACTTCAAGACTGTAGCTATAGTTCCGTGCATCTTCCTCATCACCCATGACCCATGAACCGAAGAAAAGCTATGTATACAGGTGCCATTCCTAGCTGAAGCGATTCAAAGTGAAGGCAGAAGTACTGCCCAAAACAATGGAACACCTGCCAAATCACCAGAACATGTCCATTAAGATCTCAAAAATTTCCCAGAAAAGAAATAAGTAGCCACGAAAAGATATCTAGAATATCAAACATTCACGAAACGACATAATTTTATTTAAGAAATGAACGAGAAGTTTGTTCACAAAAACGATATAGCACAAGCATATTCCTTTTTTTTATAGCAGAAATAGTTACTAGTAGTGAACATGGAAAGAATATTCGTATCCTTATAACAACTTCTACTCAACATTTTGGTCGTATTAAAAAATCCTCGTATCCTAGAAAAACTGGGACAGTTATCACTCCGGTAGTCCCATGAAAGTTGCCAAATTTCTAAATTTTAATTATTAAAGGCCAGTTCAGATATAAAAAAATAGTTAACACTTCTTATATACTCAGATAAACATTATACATGATAAAGGGAATAACAATTTGGGTACTGGTAGCCATATGGTGAAATAACAGTTATCCCAAAAGAACAAACGAGTATAAATGAAGAGTCAAACAGAAGCTATTAACTATCAGCTGCTTTACGGATTTAGCAACCCCAAATATGGCTTTTGATTCTAATAAGTAATCCCACCATAAAAGATCCTTTTTGTGGTTTCTAGCGCAGAATCTAAAATATACTGCTAACTTCTATAAGCCTTTACTTTAAAATTCAACTTCCGTATATGTTTCTATATTTAAGTTATGCTGTCGTAAGCTTCTTTGTCAAAGAGAAGAAGCGATTATTTTAGGATAGATTACTTTTAAATGCTCCTACATCAGCTAATCGACTAATATTATATAAACGTAAAAAAAGATCCTAATGCGACTTAACAAGTTACAAAAGTCGATTCAGAATCTGGGAGAAACTAGTCACTTAGGTGCGCCAAGATGACAGGACAGATGGAGGGCCAAAATTGTTACTTTCTGATATGGTGCAAAACAGGCTGGGTCGGGTAGGTGCCTGCCCACAAATACTTTCTACACATATATTTTGATTTTTACAACTAACCAATGTATTAAATCTGGGATTTCAAGCATTCACAAAAAGGATTCTGGGATATCAAGTATTCAAGCAACGGTTTGATCTTATCCAGAAATGAAACCAGAAGTGTGTTCACAAAGACGATGCATCAAAAGCATACTCCTATTCTTCACCACGAGTAAAATTACCCGTAGTAAAGCCTCAGAACGATCTTTGTACCCACAATGAACTTCTACTCAACATTTCAGTCTTTTAAGTACACTACAACAACTCATTCCATCCCAGAAAAAAAAGGGCTGTAGTTTTTATTTTGAGCTTTCCCATAAGAGTTTAGAATTTTCCATCTTCGAGAAAATGAGGATACTGAATTTTTTAATCAGGCATGATAATCAGATTTGTCCTGATTTAAAACTATTTCAGATATTTAACAAATAGTCAACACCTTTCTTATTACTGTGTGTCCGGTTTTGCGTGATACAAGAACAATTTAGGCAGACATATTGATTATTGACAATTTGACATAGTGAAATAGCAATCCCGGTAATAAACAATAAATTACTACAACTCTCAAGAGTCAAACAGAAAATAGCACTTTTCAGCTGCTTTTGGGATTCTAGCCCCCCTAAACCTGGCTTATGATGAATCTAGTAACTGATTCCAAATTATAACAAATCCACTTTGTGGTCTAACACAGGAAATAAAAGCCTGTACTCTTCAAGTCAAATTACACATAGATATCTGATTCTATTTTGAAAGAGTTTAGGCTTCTTTGACAAAAAGAAGAATATGTTTTATTTTATAATTAGTTAAATTTTAACGTTCCTACATCAGTTGATTAACCAGCATCTAAAAACACAAATTCTAGTTTACCTGGCTTGCAAAAGTCGAACACAGATTATTTTGTAAATAAGGAATTAACAGAACTATGGGAGAACCTAAGGATGGCAGGGTAACCGAGAAAAACGGTGATATTTTGTGTAGGTCACGCGGGTTAGACCGTGCTGAGTTGATCCACAAACACTTTTTATTCTGCTTCAAATTTTACAAATAAAAAATGCGTTGAAAAACAATTACGAAAGTGTATGTTATGCTAAGAATCTAAAGTTATCAAAATTAAACTATTTGTAAGGTTTTATGTATGTGAATATAACATTTCAAATAAATTCCCAACCCATTTGACCTGCTTCAACATTTAGCTTACCCATTTGACCCGTTACAGATGAAAAAGAAACCAATTGTGATTTTCCACTTCTAGAAGAACTCAGAACCACATCATCTAAGATGCCAACAATGCATTTCGATGTTTACGAACTAACCTAGAAAGTGTCGTAAAAACCTATAAAACAGGTTGAGTGTTGGATATGGAGACTAATTTGGCTTGTAAAGCAGAGTACTATTTCTTGGATCCAACTTCCATTTTTAAACGATTCTGACTGAAAGTTAGGAAGACTATCTGTCTAATCCCTATCCTGTACCAGTTCTGTTTTTAAGATCTGCTACAAAAGTTCGTGAAGCACGATATGAATCCTAAAAACATAAGCCTAACTTTTGTATCAACACATAAGCAGCTTGTTGAAGCAAGTGAATAGTATAATCCGTATGAACCATTTACTAACACTAACATACAAAAATATCTAGGAATTATAGAAAATAAATTCCTGAGCCATATATATTTAAAAGGAATGTGAACTCACCGTGAGCATCCAGGTCACGGGGGTTCCTGGTTATGAAGCATTGGAGTGTTTGGTTCAATGCTGGTTTATGTTCCTAGATTGGAATGCTACGCCTACACTGTGAATGGTGGGCTGAGATATGGCATGGATATCTAAGTAACAGCTTTCTAGTAACATGCAGAGGGCCTTATAGCTTGGCACTAAGAACCTTTCTATCTGTTTTAATCCTACTGATAATGGATGATGCAATATCATTATCAGTGTGTTGTGTAAGCATATAGTTAAAGGCCCACTTAGTGACATAAGGTAGGTTTCCTGCCAAGCCTTGATTGTTGGTCCAAACTGGTTGGCAACATAAAAGGAAATGTAGCTAAGTGGGATTGTATCCCTGAGTAACTCCTCTCCATTAAGTGATGCCTTTCTAGGAAATGTTGCTTTTGGTTGTAGGATCTCAGTGAGAACACAGGAGTTTTACTCTTATTCTTGTGATGCCATTTACAAGAGCCTCTATGTTTGAAGGTGGATCCTTTGGACATAGGTGGGTGTTTGTAAATGGAAATGTAGCAAGAGTAGGAGGTTTCTCCATGGTTGCCTAGCCTCCTCTTTAGCTACACTGGCTAATGAGGTCAGACTGGATGCAAGAATAGTTCAAGACTCCTATGGTTTTGTCCCTATTCTGTTCTACCAGAGATAGTGAGCATGTTTGTGTTCTATTTTTACTGTATTTTCACTTGTTTTGTATAAGGATTGGGCCTGTCCAATGCCTTCTTAATTTTGTATTTTCACTTGTTTTGTAATATAATTCTCCTTTTACCAAAAAAAAATCTCTGAGATGAGTAACAAGAAAAGGTATATGGGGCAACTATATGGTCTAAAGCTGCACAAGGCTTCATGCTTGAGTTTGCTGTAATATGGGAATATCTCAGGGCAGCCCAATGAAAGATATCCACATGGAAGTTCTAGCGACTCTGCGACTTTTTCCAAAGCTAAGCACCTAATATCTCACAATTCTTGTCTGCATGTCGGGGTTCGGTTATGCACCCGTGTTTTACATGTGGAACATAATGTGTGTCCATTGTGACACTGCAAACAAAGAAATCAAAAAAAACTTTATATTTCATAGTACTTAAAGTAATACAAACACATCTAATGACCACCCCAGATGATACTGGAGGAAAGAAATGAAAAGAAAGAAAGGATGGAGGGAAGTTAGGGAAAAGAAGAGCGGCGGTAGAAGACTGTGGGTTAGGTGGTAAAGAATTTGGCGGAGTGAGTAATGGTATGGTGAGTGAGCACGAACGTTCAAATCTGCTTGACGTATTACTACAGTCTGGAATGGAAGAACTGGCTTACAATATGCCAATATTACTTGGTAGAAAACACAAAGTTTTTTTCAATGGAGATTGGGTTGGAGTATGTGATGATGCTGCTTCACTTGTTGCTGATATCAGAAGCAAGCGCGCAGCAAGGAAGTGCATTATCAGGTTTCCACTCTCTCTTTATCTGGTTAGTCTGTAACTTGAAATTAATCTTAATTTTTTATTTTGTAGGTTGAGATTATACAAGATGATAAGAATAGAGAAGTGTGTATATTCTCTGATGCTGGAAGGATTATGCGGCTTCTTTTAGTCGTTGAAAATTTAAAAAACATCAAATTTCTAAAGAGTGGAGATTATTCTTTTCAAAGTCTTTTGGATCATGGAATTATTGAGCTCATTGGACCGAAGAGGATGAAGATTGCTACACAGCATGGGGAGTTGAGTACCTCTTTCACGACGAGCCTGTTGAAAAAACTTCACCTCCTTACACATGTTGTGAACTTGATGGTTCATTTCTTTTAAGTTTAAGCTGTGGACTAATCCCTTTTGCAAATCATGACCATGCAAAACGTGTCCTCTTCCAAGCTCAGAAACACTCTCAGCAAGCCATTGGATATTCAACTACAAATCCAAACATTGGAGTCGATACCCTCGCTCATAATCTTTTCTATCCCCAGAAACCACTTTTTCGAACTGTTCTTTCTGATTGTCTTGGAGCACCCAAATATAGTAATGGTCAACGATTGCAGTCAAGAGATGAATATTACAACGGGCAAATGTGCTATTGTTGCTGTAAATATCCACCTTGGTTACAACCAAGAGGATTCGTTGGTTATGAACCGAGCTTCACTTGAGCGTGGATAAACCTCGACCCTAAGTTACTACATTTGATTATAAGATTACATTTAATTAAAGGACTAAACACTCGTACTTATAGTCAAACATTTAATTTAAGAATTGAACATTCGGATGAACATTAGTTTCAAGCATGTTATTTCTATAACTAACATTTACCAAATGTAGTATTACTATTCATGAATAGTAACTTACATTTCTATAAATAATATGCAATATTAGCCGAAATACATGTTAGTCCTTGAAATTTTACACTTTTAGTCCTCGGTTGTTACTTTTTATTACATTTTCGTCCTTCTAATTTTACATTATTGGTCCCTGTTAAATTGAAATTTACATTTTTCTTCATCGGGGGATGATTTATTTTGCATTTTTAGTCCTTAAATCAAATTGCATTTTCAGTCCTTGAATCAAAATTTATATTTTACTTCCTTGATGGTTACCTTATTTTATTATTTTAGTCCTTCAACTAAATATACACTAATTTGTTCCTCGGTAGATAACTTATTTTGCATTTTCAGTCCTTAAATCGAATTGCATTTTCAGTCCTTGAATCGGAATTTACATTTTACTTCCTTGATGGTTACCTTATTTTATATTCTAGTCCTTCAACTAAATATACACTAATTTGTTCCTCGGTAGATAACTCATTTTGCATTTTCAGTCCTTAAATCGAATTGCATTTTTAGCCCTTAAATCGAAATTTACATTTTACTTCTTTAATAGTTACCTTATTTTATATTTTAGTTCTTCAAATAAATATACATTAATTTATTTTATATTTTAGTTCTTTCACTAAAAGGACACTATTATTATCCCGCCGCGAAGCGCGGGCACATGCTACTCGTGTAGTAAACAAAATGTTATTATCTATGAACAAAAATCTAGTAAACGGATGTTGAAAAAGCAAACCGGATAACATACCATCCTTTTCATGACAGTAAACTCATACGAAGAGATGGGTAAAGTATGAAAGAAGGCCATGAGATAAAACTAACAGGATAGTCCTTGAAAAATGAAGCCTTGGTACGTACATGTTTCATGTTTTTAGTTAAGGGTATATAAAGTTTGTATTTTTGTGGAATATTACTTCTTTTTTAAGAGATAATGATTTACCAATAAAAAATGTGAATATTTTACTAAAAACATGTACACCTTGCATTTTAATTAAAACAAGACCCGCGCTCCGCTGCGGGACGATAGCGCGGGTCGACGGGTGAGGTTTGATACATACAAATGTAAATTGAATAGAAGAAAAAACAAAAGAATTTTTTTTCCCATTATAGCATTGACAAACGGCCAGCCGTGATTCGATACTTCTTCACTCTACTACCCTGCACTGCTGTTGTTTGACAGCAGCCGCGCAAACACGTGTGAAGTGTCACCAACAAATAGCATTACAATTATCGGACAATGATCCTGCAGAAAAAGTAAGAATGTTGCGTGTTAGTGTAACAGATTATCAGAAGACTTATATCAGTATTAATAGAGTTTATGTTATATAAGTGAGCTGCTAAGCTGTTTATTGCTAATTATTTGTCTTGGTAAGGCATCTCAACAATTAGCAGGGGAGATGCAGACATAAAGTATTGCGGAGAGATAGACATATGTTACAAAATTTAGTCATTGGCTTATTTATGAAAAAAAGTTAATAATTAAGACACATTTACCTGCAAGTCATTAGTCGAATGGGTTAAACCAAGTCTATATTTGAATCGTAGAATCTCCTAATTTGTCTATTTTAGAATTTATGTTTTTATATCCCTAGTAAGAAAGATCAAAACTTAAAGCTTACTAAGACACTCAAACCATGGTACATTTAAATTTTCCCTTAGCAGATACCATGCCTCTACCCAAAGTCATTAGAAAGGTTCTTCCTAAACAAAACCATCTACAACTACCAAGAAACGCAGTTGGTGTTAAGAAACGTAAATTGGCATGTTGGAAACAATCAGAGAACAGAATACCATCAAGAAAGTTGTTGGAAGAGATTTATCATGTCATACTTACCTGCAAGTTGAACATTTCTTGGATTTGATTTCAGACCTTCTCTTTGCTTTACAGGATTTCTCTTTTTATTCCATTCGCACTTGTATGTCCTTTAACTCTTTGTCACAAACCATCAACTTTCACCGTACATGATTTAGCATAAATGACTTGAAAAATGTCCCTGAAAATGCAAAAAGAACTTTCAAAAATAGAATAGATAAATTATTAATTGATTGGGAATCATGAAATAGTGTACGTAGACGTACACATACCTGATAAGTTGTGTTACACATGTAATTAAGTATCTTAACTCTCCATTAAATTGAACCGCTTCAGATCAGATTATGTGTTCCCGCCAAGGGATCATTCCAAAAAATCAAAGTTCTGACAAAAGAAGTGAACATTTTATCAGCTGAGTTAAAATAAAAAGTCTAACAAAAGCGATCAGAAACTCAGCTGTTCTGAAAAAAAAAACATAAGATGTTTGACTTGGATTGTAGATATGTTTAATGACAATACACAATATAATATCTTGAAAATTGATGAGTGTATGCAACCTTCCGAGGGCTCATCTATCCAAGGACCATTCATGATAGTCAAAATTGTACATGCCTCGACGTATTCCAAATCAGATAGCAGCTTTGGAGTCAGCAAAAAACACCTGAATATTATCATACAAAAATCAACACCATTATCAAAAATATGATTGACTAAGCTTTGAAGAAACATACTGATTCAGAGTCCATTTTATGTACAGGTGGCAAGATGGTGGGTTGGATCTGGTAAGAAGTCAAAATGGGTTTCAGTTGAAACATGTCATATTGAAACAATTCATATTTGGTACGGGTAGAAGGCGGCAGAATCTGGGTTGGGATGATCCGCAAATTCTTTTCTTTCTTCTTATTTTTATCAAACTTATAACGATCAATGCATTGAACATAATCACAAAAACAATATTATTACAATCACATATATAATCAATTAAAAAGGGTTTAGCTGGTTGTTAAACATAACATTTAAAAAGAAGGTTTAAGGCAACTTTCAACCTACTTCTCTTTTTGGCTATATTCTTTTTTCATTTTACCCAATTGGGATAAGGGGGAACCCAAACAGACCCGTCATAATTTCAACTTGCGCTAACAACCATAAAAATTCTTACTGTGGTGTGTTGGGTTGGCTGCAGCTCTGACGAATTGCTGGAACAACTTCCTTTCGTTGATAGGGTCTATTCTTGTAAGAGTAACTTGTGCTTCAATAACGCATAACGCTTGTACTGATCATGGCGCCTGACATGCTCCTGAATATCCTGTGGAGGTAACCTGTGACGCATCCACTGCTCCGAGCCACGCCTCTTGATTGCCATTTCTTCAAGTCGGATAGTAAGAGAGTAAAACAACTGTTAGCAATGCAAGTGAAAGCAACACTGCAAGTTTATTTGTGGATTCTATATAGAAGCCTAAACATCTATTTTTCTATTATGAGACAAAGTATCAAAATTATGAGTTCATAATAAGCTTACCGAAAAGCGGTCCTTTTTTCACAATTTACTAAGAAACTATTTATAAAATGAATTCTGATGAAAAACGTCCCAAATTACATGCAAAAATGCAAAAGGAAAGCAGATTGAAGTTCAAATTGCACAGTGACAAACCAAGTTTTCTTAACCCACACCGACTTCATATTGTCTAAATAAATCCCTTATTGATTGATTTAGCATGCAAGGACATTCAATCATTTACATTGAAACCTAATTTTTTATGGAGTTTTATTTTCGATCAAAAATTTGCTACCCATCAAGAGCTTAACTGTCCAGCAAACAACTAAACCATATGATGTTGATATTTGATACAAAAGAACTAAATAAGTATAGTTTTTATATGTAGTATCTATGTTATTATAGCTTTCCAGAATTGTCATTGAGTGTGAGATTATTCCTGCAATAACTTACTGTTTGCTAATACAGATGTGGAGTTCGGGAGGCTGCAAGCCAGAGACATGTTGCAGCATCTCTGGACAGGCCCGATATCTAATGCGTCGGTGGACGTTGTCCAAGGTAGCCGTTCTGTCGAGGTTCGACCTGTTAATGTTACCCAGGTGCGTCTTTCATGTTATCTGCAACCATACAATAATAATTCAGGTATGATAATTTGCCAAAATCCTAATCTATTATTTCCTCCAAATAGGGTGTTGCATGCTTAGAATAAACAATTTGTGGAAAAGTAATAATTAACATATTGGAGTGAGAAAATATATTTTTACCTGCGTCGATGCAATGTGTTTTATCTTTAGATCGATCCCCCAAACGTTGGCTTGTTGTGTTGCTCTTCGTAACACTTGTGTGTGAATGACATCTTATTACATGTCTTCTAACATCACGCCAAAGGTCTGAACGCTTAAGGGACGGGGGCTGATTTCCTGAGAAAAGACAACACGCTTAAAATTCTAATTCATAAAGGAACCACATTTTTTTATTTGCATAATATGGTTTTCAAAAAAAATACTTCATATTTGACATAAAGCAATAGCTTTTTACAAAAAAAATGAGCTTCGGTCAGATATAACCGATCAACATCTAAAGCTAGGGTATAGCCATTAAGGGCTGAGTTTGGATAGATATTAGTTTTTTGTATAATCCATTGTATTTCTTGTATAGCCCATTGTATGAGCCAAAAAAAACACACAAACATTATGGCTCGTTTTGTTCCATGTGGATTTCCAAACCATGAGGCAAACTTAAGCTAACCTGAGTTCCGACGTGTGTATCCACCCACAAACAATGAAGGTAACAGTAAGATAAACATACAACAATAAGTCCAATAAGAATCAACCAAAAAGTGTGTGCGAGTGAATTTGACCTAGACCGGGCGCGCTCATCCTAAACTAAAACCTATCAGTGTCAAGCCATTTAGACCCGTTACCACTCAATGGATCACCTATAGGTAAAACCTAAACAACCTTAAGCAAAAAGTGCATTATACAGTTTAACACCAATATTCCACATTAGCTAACAAAATCGCAATTACAAACTCGTAAATCAAATAAGAAAGCAAAAGGGTTTAAACACATAAGGTCTTTAAAATCATTATATGCCCTTCCTTTGTGTTTACCCACCCGCCCTGCATACGTTTTATAAGACCCCTTAACAGTAGAAGAAAGGAAAAGGAAATTTTGAATAATGACAACCATGTCCTTATTATATACTTATAGTTCAATAGCATGCCCAATTCATAGTATATCAGGAAATTTTTATTCAACAAAAGTTCTTTGAAGACCTTTTGCTGAATTTTCCTTGCAATTACTCCATGAGGACTTGGTAAACTTTATGGCTAAATTTAATACTGTATAGTTTTATAAGGTCTTTTTAGTTTTATGATAAGAGGTCAATGTGTTCTTAAAGCAAAGCAGGTAAACTAATCCAAGACTTGACTAAAATGTGTCTTTTTTTGCAGCTATAGAAGTCCTTTGATTTTGCTATATGATAATGACCAAATACAAATCTAAATACATAACCTGATAGTCAAATTCCACCGGCAATAGATGCTAAGACATGTTGAACATTTAAGCAAGAAATTTGGTAAAAACTGGTGTATCAAGAAGATGATTGTACCTGAGGAATTCCTTTGCAAGCATCAGAAAACCGCAGCAATTGCTACTTTTCATTTTCATTAACTGCTGCAAGTTTGAAGCGTAGCTCTGCAATTTACAATAAACTTGGGTTTAGACAGCATCAACCCTGCTACTTGCTCATAAAAGGTACTTAGACATGCATCCATATTGCCTTTTTATGTAAGAAAGCAATTAAACATAGTGGTAACGGCACAATTCATATCTTTGTAAGTACATATCAGGTGTAAAGTTTCATGTGTCTAATCAGAAATGATAAAGAATGAAAATGGTCATAATTCGCAATATCTAAAGCTGAAATGCAAACTACTTGATTTAAAGCTTCTGTACAAATTAATGTTTTGATCGAGGGGTGAGTGTCTTAAATAATATAAAGCGTCTACTCATATTTATGTTCTGATCTAGGGACTAAGTATCTTAAATAATATGATAACTTTTATTGTATTATATATGTGAGAGCTTAAATTATTTAGGCCGACTCATCCAAAAAACACAGTTTATAACATTAATAGAAAGGGGCAATTTCATATATCCCCTCCTTTAAAATGAAAATTTCATATATACCCAAACATGCTTTAAAAACATTGTACATTATGCATTCATGGGTTGCACTTTGGGTATATATGAAATTAATGTTCAAAGTAGGGTGATATATGAAATTAATCCATCTTACTTTAGCACCATGATTATCTTATATCGAAATGAGATAAGCACCAATGGTGTTTATTACGGGGTAAATCTATGAACGCAAATCAGATTCAACTTTTCATTGATAGTAACTCACACGTTGAACAGATGTGTCTACCTAAATAGATGACCCTCAAAAGGAAGAATGTCATGTAGTGATTAAAAAGTTTCCGACTTTTACTATATATTGCCACAAAATACGATACGTGGTATTTATAACATTCCGAAAACCAAGTTTATCAATAATATACTCCATAAGTCAAAAGGTCAGTTTCGATTCATAACCTGCATCAGTTGCTTCTGGCATAATAGTAACAAATATGGCTTAGATTTCCGAATTCAGTTGCACTACCAAACACCCGCCATGGCTGCAATCACACTCTTAGTGTGACTGCCACGCCAAGATACGGGCCTGGGTAAACTGTGCACAGTAGACAGAAAACTATCATCATCGCCTA
Source organism: Tanacetum coccineum (assembly GCA_026074375.1). Lineage (NCBI taxonomy): Eukaryota > Viridiplantae > Streptophyta > Magnoliopsida > Asterales > Asteraceae > Tanacetum > Tanacetum coccineum. The sequence goes on from BQNB010017957.1 coordinate 55,523, forward strand.
TAAAAAGAAAAAGGGTACACGTCTTTTGCACAAAGAATCCACCACAACTCACATCACACCTTTTCGTCCATAACGACATAAAGTTCCTTTGGACCCGACCGAATTAACTGAGTGAATGAGTTAATCCGGGTTATGTTTTATCTTTAATGGGTCAAACATGTAAAAATGAAAAGAGCAGCTACAAAGGAAGGTTGTCGAAAGTATATATATTAGTCCAATCTGACGTGTTTTAACCCATAATATATTGAACTGATCTGCCTATTTTGCTACCTCTTGTAAGCATGGTTTAATATTAAAAAAAACACATTTCAGAATGTGCTTACCGAGAGTATAGCCACTAAGCACCGAAAGAGGAATACTTGTTGTCGAGGATAACCCTGTGGTGAATAACCTTGTTGCGGCGGATAACGTTAGCAAATTTTAAATCTTGCGTATACAGCTTCAACACTAGAGCACACAGAATGAAAGTCTGCAAATCGAAGGAGACACCCATAAGTGAAATTTCTGCTATAGACACTACGACCTAAGAACTACATTACTCATCTTACAACTAAGACTTTCCAAACTCGGCAATCAATAACGAAACTCAGAGGCTATATTATACACAAAAAGTATGAAAGAAACATGTATATTAGGGCTGTGAGTGAATACCCTCGGTAAAGTTAACTACAGAACATTGCATATTTACCCTTGATCATAAACATCTAACAACTTGTAATCAAAGCTTATAAGCTGCTGGTGACTGGTGAGAGTTTTCATTTCATAAGGCAAGATAAATGGAATGGCTTATTTATGTGAAATAAGCAAAATTCAAATAATCCTATCCCTCTAAATATGTTCATAAGTCCAAGCTACAAAGTTTTTTCAAACACTAATTTGGGCTTATTTTTGTTTAAACCGATAAGCAGGTAGCAAGTTAGTGATTTCAAAGTGCTTATTTGAGATGATACAAATCTTTCATTTATTTACAGTTAATAATAAAAAGGGGTTACCTTAAGTTTCTGGGTTTATGAGTGCCATCAAAATCATTAAAACTTCATTTAAGCAAACTAACCCTTTTGCATCTTGTTCATCGTCACCGAAAAGCCAGAGTCTTTCCCCTCTTGCTTCAAAAGCCTATTCCACCATGAGGCATTCAAAATTTAACACAAATCAAAAACCAAAAACTGATCAAATTTATTATCAACAACCAAAAGTTAAAATCATAGAACGAGAACTAGAAAATCACCTTCCAGAAAACATAGAAAACCCCAAATCGACGACAATAATTGAACTTTTCAAATTAATCTTAAATCTTGAATTAAACATAAAAACAACCTTGTGGTTTCCGCTGCATCTTGAAAGCGAATTGTGACATCAATGAATATGATTTTTATTCTAGAGTGGTTTTCGTTATCTGGAAGGGGATCTTATGTGTGTTTGTGTTGGTGTAAAAGAAAGTGAAGATGGAAGATGACAGACAACCCTGGTCGAAACCCACCATTTAATGCAACCCGAGTCGGGGGTCAATTTAATGCCTAAATGTATTGTTTTGGCAAAAATTAAAATTGTATTGAATATGGATCTTGAACAAAGATCCAGCTTGAGAGTACAAATAAGGGGACAAGAATCCCTACTTTGATGTTACAAATATTAACTTTGAACGCTTTAAACAACCGAATAAAACTACATCATCAGAACCTTTTGATCTTGAACCGATGACTAGATAAATGTATTGTTTGTGATGACGTATAACACGTAAAGCATGATTTTGGGTCTGGTTTACATAAGCCATATATGGGCCCAAGCCCAATAAGACAACCAAAAAGCATAATGGACCAAAACTAAGCCCAGACCAAGCTGACTATGGTCCGGAGGCAGCAAGATGGACGAAGGGCTTCTAGAGGATACTTCCGTAGGTCAGCGGAAGTCCGCTAAGTAAACCCATATCCGCAAGTCATGATTATAAATGGATCCTTGCCTGACAAGGGTCCCACTTTGGCCCATTAACAGGTACAAGCGAAATATTAGGAAAACCTAATATTGGGCTTACCTATAAATAGAGGTACTCTGACACCCCCACAAGGTATGATTTTCTGACCACATCTTACACACACACTCTGACATTCTCTGAAAAATATGAATACTTACTCTCACTCCGGAGTCTAATCGTGGGGTCCGTCCCCACGGTAAGACTAACGGTTTACCTTTTATTGTGCAGGGAATCATCTCATTACTTGGTTTAGTACAAGACTCTACCCATTGTCCCAGTCCAATAATCATCCTAGATCCACCTTTTCAACCCGTAACATATTTTGTACTAACAAGTTGGCGCCATCCGTGGGACCGAATACAACTGCGTTTTACGAAAATACTCACCATGAGCAATCATGAACAATCCGCTCCTAGCCAGCCCACGTCTGTCGTGCGAAATACGGTCGAGAAAGGAAAAGAACCAACTCCACAAGACCAAGGTGGGCACGCGTCTGACGCAGCCCTCCGGGAGTATTGTGACAAGAACTAAAACCAATTGCTGTCAATCATAGCCGAGAAGTTTAATAGGGAGAAAAGAAAAACGAAAAGCTGAAAGCAGTGAAAGCCCGACTAAACTTTGAAGGATGTTCCGGAACATCACGATATTCCAAATCAAAGACGATGAGTACCAAGGAATACGAAAAAAGGCACAGATCTAGGCGCTCCCGTAGCCCAAGACCCAGCCCTAGCGTGTTTTCAAGAATAAGACGCTAGCGATCAAGGTCACCAAGGAAAAAATCGAGAGAAGGAGGCGTGTTCAAAAGGTTGGGAAGTAGAGAAAAGAGTGTGTCCGCACGCTCAGACAGCTACAACCAGCGCTCTCACTCGAGGTATACAGAGGTGCTCTCAGAAAGCGAAGACAATGGAGGTGGGCATTGGAAGTCAAGCTCAAAGAAGAAGAAACCAAACAGGGAAGAGGATGACTTGTCCCAGCTATGGGTGTGTAAAGAAACAGATCCTTTTACACCTAGAATCCGTTACTTTGATTTCCCAAAAACAAGAATGCCCAGCTACATTAAGACATATGACGGGAGTGAAGATCCGGAGGATCACCTAAAAAAATTTCAGACAGCCGCAAAAACAGAACGGTGGGCCATGCCAACCTAGTGTCACGTGTTTAACTCTACGCTGACAGGAAACGCGAGAGTATGGTTCGACGACCTTCCGACTGATCAATAGACAACTATGATGATCTGAAGAAAGCATTCTTGGAAAACTACCTTCAGCAGAAGAAATGCATCAAAGATCCCATAGAGCTCCATAACATCAAGCAGCGGGATGGAGAGTCTACGGAAGATTTTATGAGAAGATATAAACTAGAAAGCAGGGATGTCAAAGGAGCACCAGAGTGCATGAGAATCTCCGGATTCGTACATAGAATTACAAACCCTGAACTCATCAAACGGCTCCATGACAAAATCCCAAAAACAGTCGATGAAATAATGAGAGTGACCACATCCTTCCTCAGGGGGGAAGTGGCAGCCTCGAATCATGAACGAAAGAAGTCGTTTCCATCATGGAAATAGCAAGAGGGTAATTAAAAGCAAAATTTCTAGAAAGGAGGCTTCCAGAATTAGCAAAGGAGGAAAGGAAGCAGGATTGGTTTACACTCCTCACAAAAACCCCCAAAGAAATTTTCGCCTTAGACAAAGGAAAATTCAAGGCTCCGCCACCAATGACAACCCCGGTCGAGAAGCGGAACCACGCTAAATTTTACGAGTTCCATGGTGAAGTAGGGCATAACACAGATGAGTGTATGCATGATTTGTGCTTAAACACACATCTTTATTACCCTATAAAACATTATTAATCAGACTAAAAATGCTAAAATATGGATAATTATCTTGCAACTATGCTTGTTTGGTATTTTTATGTCTCGCAGGTAAAAGGATTGAAAACGAAGCAAAAACAGGAATTATCGGGCTCGATTTGATCAAGTTTAATTATTATTCAAAACCAACACAAAGTCATAATATTTTCCAAGCATGCCATTGAAAAGAGCGCGAGATATCGAGTCCATCGGTGCCTTCATTAATTAATGGGCCTGGCCAGCCCACTAGAGCTAGCCCAATAGTGATCTAACAGTCCAAGCCCAAGACTTGTTCTAAATCCAGCCCAATATTAAGCTGGCCCAACACCAGCCCAAACAATAAAATCTAAAAATGTTGCAATTTAAATAATAAAGGGGTGAGCTCATGACATCATTACATGTGCTTCGGAATTTATTTTTTTAAAATGCACGTGACCTTGCACTACTTGGGAGAGCGAGTCAAAGAACGCCACGTGGCGAAGCAATTTTGCTATCTAAGGTTAACGCAGCAAAGATGAAAGAAATGAATCGGATGGTGGATAATTAATGCTTATTAGGTACGCAAGTTAAAGCCCCACGTGGCACGCATCGTATGGCTCATCAAAGGATTATCATCCCTCAATCCGTGTGCCAATGATTAAAGGCCAGTGATTGGCTAATCATTGGTGTCAGTGGTCAGCAGAAATTATTGTAGGATATCACATATCATAACACGGTGATGATTCTTGGGTTGGGCTAGTTTCTAGAGAGAGAAACACATAGAGAGATTTTCTAGAGAGAGAAAATGTATGTGTAAATGAAAAATGAATAAAATGACTAGCTACATCTTCCAAAGTTAGAAGAGGTATTTATAGTTCTTACAAAACACCGGGTATTAGTACCCGGTTCATTACCGAAAGTTATACGTTTAACTATTAACTACGAGCTATACTAAACAGTAAAATACACGGAGTGACCGAGTCTTTTTTTAATATCTAACAATCTCCCCCTAAGGGAGGTCACCCCTGAAAATAACAAACTTAATCTCTTCAATCTTCAAATTGATCTTGTATAAAGCTCGTAGACTTTTGATTCTTCATTTAATGTCTTGTACTTTGGTGTAGTGATCTTTTGATTGTAATTGAGCTTGTTCACTATGACTTGTCTTTGTTTGTGATCTTGAGTTTTTTGAGATCATCAACCAAACATAATCTCTCATCATCTTGAAATCTATTGCCATCTTGTGCACTTGTGAAGAAGTAGATGATATCAGAGTTTGCGAAAGCTTTGACACCTTTATTTGATCTTTCATGACTTCATAACAAGTGTAAGTCGTGTATGAGCATGCGGTTATGAACTTGACTCTGCTGGAACAGGGTATCTCCATCTCCATCTTTATATGGTCCTGTAATAAAACAGTTAGCACTAAAGAGAAAAGAGTTTTTGATTGTTTGTCAAAGGTTCAATAACCGTCAAATTCTTATACTGGAACAAGTTTGATTCACGTAGAATCGCACCATCATTTCTTTCCAGTTGACACAAGTTTGATTCTTGTAGAATAGCACAAGTCACCTACCTAGAGCTTGTTCGATGTTGGCTCTAGTAGGAATTCCATCTTCATTGTGAATACCTTCGTATCACTCGGATGTTCTGGCAATATCACAAGGATAATGTGTAGGACTCTTAGGATAATCTTGTTTCCACAGTGTGTGAAAGACAAGAGAATTGGAATCGTGTCCTAACGAGATTAATTGATGATCTCTTGGCTCTAGACTCAATAGTGCGTTTTGGTTTTAGTGATCGGAGGCTGGAGCTGACTGCCACATTTTCAATATCAACTAACTCGGAGTGAGAAAGTCAATAGATAACGTGTTTAGTCTCTGTGAGAAATGAAACAGAAATCTTTTGATAGATTCTGAGTGGCTAGGGAGGGTTGTGCATTGCATCACTGGGTCCATGATGTCAGTCTTCAATGTCAGCAATCATCATTGTGATTCTGAATGACAGCAGATGTATTGACCCGGTTTCTGCCTAAGTGTATGGAGGGCTTCTTTCTTTTCACCCTTTATCTTTACAATTCTTTTTCATTCTTCAACCCCTTCAGTAATTACCAAGACTTCATGACTAGTACCTTGTTGGGTTTGTTCCAGTACTAGCTCCATCTCAGTCGGCACTATTCCCTTATTCTCACTTTTAATCCTTTTTTATATCATACCTAAGGACTTCTACACTAACTAGTGGATTGTCCCTGGGTAGATCCCTCCGGTTCTGGCTAGATCATGGAAACTAATACCTAACCTTACCAACCTTATAACTCCGAAAGATTAAAGTACATGGTCAGTCTTTTGGTACTAGATCACCTTGCCAAAAACCATTTGAAAAATACAATTAAGGTACTTGTGATTTATTTCACAAAAATTTTGTATCTTGATTGTTTTTGCTTTTCAGAAACGCTCCCCCTCAACATTTGCATCGGTATTCGAAAATGTTAGCACATTTGGGCGGAGTATACACACATGAGTTTAAATGATCACATTTTTTATTATTCGCATATTAAAATCATATTTTCTCCCCTTATCAAAAATTTCAAACCAATTGAGATTTTGGATACCAATTGATTTAAATATGTTAGAAAAAATTGTGAGAAAAATGTGCCAGTTATTCACAAGCCGATAGTGGAACATATTAATGCTCCCCCTCAATCTTTGAGGGTATGTGTTAGTGTCCGGTATATAAAAGTTTGAAAAAATTTGAGTTTAACAAAAAACTCGAGTAAAAATATATATATATATATATATATATATATATACCTACACATTAACACCAAAAGATACACTACTGAATGCTATACAAGATATTATATTCACAATAAGATAATATTGACCTCATTTTCTGAATGATGATTTCATGTTGTTCTGTTGATCAGCCTGTAGCACCAACAAAGCTTTCCAGACTCCTGAATATTCTCCTTATCTTGAGTCTTCTTTCAATCTCCTCAATAAACTCTTCGCTCCTCCTTTTGTCATCTTCTGACCAAATCCTAGTCTTTATTTCATGATTGTACTCGTACAGATTGAAATCTTTAACCATGTGATCCAGCTTTTCCTTGACTCTTGTTAACGTTCCATAACTAAACTTGTGCACCTCATCCAGTCGCATCATCTTCTTCTGATCATTTCTATCTTTGTAGATTACTGCTCTTGGCTTGTAGACAATGGTGTAATCTTCTTTTAAAACAAAGTCAGTTGCATCCCAGTTTGGTTGTTCAAGATTAAGCTTTGTTTGATAGCTTTCAATGCCGAGCTGCAAGTCTTTCACACTTTTCCTGATGACAATGTTCTTGATCCACAAGTTGATTGCGGTATAAAGATGGATTTTGTCGGATTTAGATAGATGGTTGAGCTTGCTTTGAAGATGAAGCAGATACAGATCTTTAAAATCATTCAGATGCAAATTTTTGAAGTCAACTTCTGAAATCTTGTACTCTTTGTAGTCAGCTCTGCGTAGAACAATCTCTCTCAGATAGTTGTAACCGTATCTTTCATATGTCTTGAGACTGATGACACTGAGAATCCGCATACAGGATCTGAGTGCTTGACGATCAGAGGGGCCACGGTGTTTGTTGATGTAGAATTCCTTTCGCTTAAACCACTAGTGTGTAATACCATAGGCTGCACTTATGTCATAATCACGTTCACTTTCAATCCACAATGATGGTACTAATTCTTCAAGCCCAAAGTCTAGGTAACGAGCAGCTTTAAGCTTGGATATTGATAAAGCACTTTTTCGTTCTTTGTCACCTGACAGAAGATATTCCATATCCTTATTGAAGAAGAATTGTGGTTGAATAGTTACCTGACCTGGTGGACCTCCTAGAGGTAATAGTTTGGTCACATCAGGCACAATCCGATGACCCTCAGGATTAACCAAGTCAACTTGATCTGTAAGCAGCAAGTGGCACTCTTCCATCTGAAACTGAAGAGAAATGTTGTTCTTATGAAATCCTTTCACAACCATGAAAGTTGTACCTTCTAAATCGGCTTTGGTAAGCTTCTCTTTTCCAATCCGTCTGCAATACCATTTGATGAACGAGCTCATATCTCTAGTTTTACTAAGAAGCTTGTTTTCCTCTGGAGCTTTATATGTCTTTGCTAAAGCATCTGCCCAGTTATTCTCAGCTTTAGGTAATTCAATCGGAGGAATGATCCATTCCGGTTCAGGTGTAGCCGGTCTTTCTTCTTCTGGTAGAGGTCTGAACCAGTCAGCTCTTGTCGTGATCTTAGGAAGATGGGCATTCTCGTTGCCCTCTGAATATGAGACATGCATTTCATCTGGTATTGGAATGTCTTCAGTAGGACCTCCAGATGGTGAAGTTTGCTATTGTTTGGAGGAACTAGACGGAGTGTCCTTGGTGTCCGTGCTTGTCCAGGCTGAAGACGTTTGAGCTAGAGGCTGTTGTGATGCAGAAGCATCAGAATCCGGCTTCTTCCTTTTCCTTCGGTCAGTGTCTTTCGGAGGAGGAGGAGGATCTTGGTCATCGTCTCGACGTCTTTTCCGAGACTTGGTTAATTCCTCATGAAGTTCTTCTTGGTTGTCACGATCCATCGATAGCTCCAGAGCGTTATATAGGATTTCATGATCTGTGTGAGTCTTATATGAGCCACTTTTGAACATCCTTTGATGGAGAATTTCTTTCATTTCATCCTCAGATAAATCTCTGAAGCTTTAAAGCAGTGGATATCGAAGAGCGATCTACACATTCTCTTTGACTGTCTCACGGACATAGTTGTCGATCCTGGCCTGCATATCATGATGCTCCAAAGTAAAGATTCTGGAGGCAAGATTATTGGTTGTCTTGTTCTGGATCATGAATACTCGCTTCAACTTTGCATTTCTCCTTTCTAAAGCTGCGACCCTAGCAACCAACTTAGGATCTGTAGAGCTTTATGTTGGAGGAGGTGGTGGTAGTGAAAGGATTATTGGTGAAGTTTCAGTTGTAGCTGTAATGAGTGGCGCATGAACTTGATGTGGAGTCGGTGTAGAAGTTGTGAGATCAACTACATGAGTGGACAATGGAGGAGCTGATGTGTTGGCTGGTTCATCTTCAGTTGGATTGTCATTAAGAAAGTGATCCCTAAAGTTATCTGTATCATCCAGATTCTTCATTGGTGAGAGTGTCCCTGTTGGACTTGGGGATCCTCAAATATGACATTTTCATCAGTTCGGAGTTTATGATTATCATGAACATCGAGGTAAGCCGTAGCATAGAAGTCTTCGTGCATGGGCTCAGGGTTTGATCCAGCAAGAGCCTCATGACCTTTTCCAGGGTCTGATCCAGCCTGGTCTTCTGCACTATCTGAAATCTTCTCCTCTAATGCTACTGTGGTTGATGCTTCTTCACCTTGTTCTTTATCAACTTTCATACCCTCAGTTCATGTTCCACTGTTTGTTCATTCTGAATCAGTATCTTTCGCAGCAACACTTGTTGAGTCTGATGGTGATGAAGTTTCTTGGGCAACTTTCTCTGATGTATCATCTTGAGGTTGAGAGGAGGGTCCAGTTGTCGTATCATCTATTATTGGATTACGCCTTTGAAGGATAAATTTATCCGTTGCACTTTTATTCTTTGACTTATGCAGATCTAACAGTGAATGTGCCTCTTGCTCATCGGTTGCAATGGCTTTTCCTTTTCCCTCTACATCTGGAAGTTTTCGGATTTCCTCTGCTACACGTTCACGGATAGCTACTCCTCCGACTGGTGCTTGAATTTGTGTCTGAAATGAATCCAAACTCATTTTGATTGCACGTTCGTAATCATAGTCTTCACCTTTACCTTCACCTTCACCTGGTGTTTGAAAGGAGTCCAAACTCAATTTAATTGCATGTTTGACATCAGAATCTTCACTTTCACCTTGAGGTTCTGGTTCTTGTTGAATCTCTTCTTCTTCATCCACGAGCTTGAGATTACTCTTTCCTTTTCGAACTTTCTTTACTACTCTACCTTTCACTGGTTTCTTTGAGGAAGAAGGCTTATATGGTTTCTCTTTTACTAGCTTCATTTTTTTGACTGGTGCTGGCTTTTTGGGTTTCTCAATTTCTGAAGCAGTCTTCTTTTTTACTCCTTTGTTAGCTTTGGGTTGTTTAGAAACCATGTTCAGATATTGCTGATAGTAAAGTGATTGCTGGATAGCTTCGGTAATCAGGTGTTTAGGAATAGTCATCCCAAACACTTCATCTTTTTCACCTTTAGGGACAAACTTGAGATTTCCAAGCAAAAAATCATCTCCCGTATCATGAATTGCAGACTCTTGTCTTCGGTGAATATTGTGTTTGCTCCCTAAATAGTAGATTATCAGCTTGGTAAACCGGCAATAAGGAATGACGAGATGAGTTGTCTTCTTGTTACTGTCCTTGTAAGAAAAGAACGTCTGGATACCTTAAGTAAATTATTCCCATAAAAGTTCTGCATGGTCAACATTTGTTCTTGTGACGATACCACACAACATTTGCAGAACAAGGTGTTTGGGTTTGTCACTGCCAAACGTCTTGTCGGTTAAACACTGGTTGATCAAGGACAGGATTGCTCTCCACGGCTGGTATAAATAGTTTACACGAATTTTGGAGACAAAGTGAATAGGTTCAGGATACCTTAGTTCATTCACAAAATCCATAACAGCTTCTCTAGCAGGTGGTGGCTCAAATGGGTTAGTTGTATCGACATGGGTAATCTCTAGGACCTTACGAAGAAGATTAGCATTCAAAGTGAACCATTGTTCATCAATTTGACAGTTGTAAATCCCTGTCTTTTCATTATAAGAATAGTATTCTAGAACTGCTGAATGTAGATGGAAGGAACACTAGCCGATACAGTGAACGCTATGAAGAAGTTGGTGTTTCGAAGGATGTCCACTGAGATGTGAAATATAGGATTCTTCTGCATCTTTTGTAGGTCCAAAAGAAGATTGCTCTTTCCTATCTTTAACCATGCAGAGCGCGGTAGGATCTGTTCGTCTATTCTTGTAGGGGCTTGAGCGGGAACATTCTCTTTTACCATCGTTTCTGCTTAAGAGTAATAACAAAAGAATAAAAGCATAGCAGAGAAGCGATGTTAGAAAAAGATGTTAGTCCTGAGTTTGACATGCCATGCCACGATTGATTAAATCATTATTAACTCTGGTTTGATGAAATTTAACACATTAGGACATCCAACAGACAAATTCACAAGTTAACTAGGCCCGGTTGGGTGATAGCTATGTGAATGTGCCTTTGGAAAGGGCCTTGAGTGGTTAACGAGCTTAATGAGCCAAATCTTAAAAAAATTGGCCCAAACTGCCGCCTAGCAGATTACCAAACCGCCATGAGATGGTTTGAGTAAACTGCCGTATAGCAGGTGGTCAAACCGCCGCGAGGAAGTTTGACCAAACCGCCGTGTGGTAAGTCAACCAAACCGCCGTGAATATTTAAATATTAAATAATCAAACCGCTGCCATATTTGAAAATTTTGAAATGGCGGTTTGAATATTTTAATATTATAAAATATTCTTTCAAACCGCTGCCATGCGGCGGTTGACCAGTTGCTAGAAAATAATATTAAAATTAAGGCAACCCGTTATGCATCAAACCGCCTCTAGACAAACCGCCGCCATTCATGAAAAATTCAAAACGACGGGTTGAGAATTTAAATATTAAAAAATAATTTCACTAAACCGCTGCGGTGCAGCGGTTTCCTTGAAAGAATAAAATAATATTTAAATAAACAAACCGCTACCTATCATTTTAACAGCCAAACCGCCACGAAGAAACAGAAACTTAAGTTTAAATTTCAATCATTTTGGTCAACCCAAACACAATTCCAGATATCCAAGCACCTTTTAAACTACTAGAAAGCATTCTTAAACAATTTAAAAGATCAAAAAAACATCCATAAAAACCTAAAGCAAGCTTTGAGCCACGAAAACCATTAACATCCTAAGGGGAACATGCATACACGTTTTTGCCACTTTTTATCTACTTATAAGCAACATTCCATACTACTTAAGCCGTTTCATACTAACAATAAGCCTCGTTTGACTTTTGAAAGTCAAACCGCCATGAAGAAATTCACATTAGCATGCATCAATGATTAGGAAACTAAAACTAATCCTAGCAATTAAATTATCATTCTAGACATACTACTAGATTTCGATCAAGAACGAAACTAGAATCATACTTAAAACACACATGAGTTTGAAAAACACATAACCAGACATGGATCAGTGTTAATTAGCCCTAACCGCACATATCCCACCTGTCAATTACAATTTCCAAACACTTTTTGACTTTCAGAAAAACCTAAATATTCGTTTCTAGAAATTAAAATAGATTTAGAGTATTTTTGTTGATCCCTGACATTTACATATCTAATGATGTAGAATGATTTTTGATCATTACCTTATCAAAGAAATCACTAAAAATCGAAAAATAGAGGTGGCGGGTTGTTCGTGGCGGTTTGTGAATGTGTGTGTGTGTGTTTGATGTTTGACTGAAATGGTGGAGGTTTGACCAAACACGCAAATCGCCACCCTTTTATATCCATAGTTTGGAATTTGGCAGTTTAAGTCCCTGAGGTTTCTAACTTCTTTAACTTCATTTTCTAAGTATTTCTAAGGTTACACTAAGTTTGATAATTGGCATATTTAGTCCCTAATGATTATGAAAGCTAGGAAACATATAGCAGATTGCATTTAAGTCCCTAAACCTTATAACCATAGACAATTTTGGCCCTTTGAGTTAAAATTAATTAACTCCCCTTCAAACTTTAACCCGTTTGAAATAATAAAAAAAACATTTTCCGTGTGATCTTTTAGAAGCCCGTTTGAGGAAATAAATTTTCAAATTCACTCTCCCCCTCAAACAATGACCCGTTTTCTACTGAAAGAACTGTAGTCGTTGTTTGAGATGAAAAGTTTATTTGAACAGCACAACCTGATTGATTTCTGACAACACATTACCACCATGATTAACACAAATAATTTTGAAGAATCAATGAACAAATTTTTTGGTTATAAATAGGAAGACTTCTCTTCCGAAAGGAGAAAAACGCACTGAAACGTACATTATTCTCAGGATGCATGGAAATAAAGTAATCCATGCCCAGGCAAAATTAATTACCCGTTGATAGGAACAACTATCTTTTTGACGACATACTTTCCTCAGGATGAGAACCGGGTTGCAGTCTTAATTAATTGCAAGCCATTTAATAAATGAATAACAATATATATATATATATATATATATATATATATATATATATACACACACACACAACAATTTTTTCTAAAATTAATTATGTACAAATTGTTAGTGCAAATATTACGATATTTAATCTATACGATCTTTTTATGTTTTGGTGATGACAAACATGTAACTTGTAATACGCAACGTAAAGTGCGTAAGTTACTCGTAACCACAAATTATCAATGCATACTTGCATCCACATCTCTCGACGTCTCAAGTCTACATCAACACCGACATTTGTTTGCACCCGATGTAAATCACGTAAGGTATGTACAAACAACATTAAACTTATAGGATGATCAAAGAAATAAGTTTTTGTCTTAAACTTTATATTTTTATAAATATAACAAAATAATTTTTTTCAAAAATTAATTAGTAAAATTATTTTTTTAATTAAAAAAAATTGTTTTATGTGGTAATTATTTCAAAATTCAAACTCTG